>CADDXX010000226.1:128974-140392 GCA_902810485.1 Alauda arvensis
AAAAAAAAAAAAAAAAAAAACCACAAAAAACCAAACCAAATCAAAACAAAAAAACCCCAGAACAAAGTTGTGTTCTTGTTCACCCACACAAACAGGATTATTCTGGTGTAGTACTGCAAGGAAAATGAGTACCATTGACCTTAGCATGTGGAATATCCATTTAGCTGAGTAAATCTGAAAGAATAAAAAAAAAAAAGAGAGAAAGAAAAAGACATCAAAGAGACACTGCTGATGAATGAAGGATTTCTATTTCTGCTCTTCCACAAGACATTTCTCTTGCAGCTGGACTGTTGCTGAAGATTTGTCATAAAATCTCAGAGCATCTTCCACACAGTTGCGGTGACGAGAGTGCATTTGCTCTTCATTACCCCATTCAAAGCCTGAATTGCTTCCTGCAGCTCTGATGGGCCATTGTTCACTGCCCCATTGTTGGCCACGAGCTGCAGCTTGAAGATGAGAAACTCACAATGGGACGCTGGAGTTTTTCTCTTCCTAACACAACTGGAAAAGAAACAAAAACAAACCAAGCCCCGAACCCTCAAGTGATGTAAAGTAAATAAATGCAAGAATCTGAGCAGACGAATCGTTTCAGATGCTAAACATCTCGCCAAACATCTGCTTGTCTCGGACTGGGAGAGAAAGCAGGGGGAGGTTTGCACAGGAGTGGTTCCGCCGCTGAGTGGGGGAAAGCAGCRCATCAGTGCAAAGCAAATGCAAATCTGCTGCTGCTTGTCAAACTGAATCAAGCCCATGTAATCTTATTTCTCAGCTTCTCTGAAGAGAAGTTCGTCAAATGGACCGATCTTAGTGATGGAATAAAGATACAGGAGCAATACGTAGTGTGCATAAGGATGTACCCAGAACTAACAGGGTTAGAATAAGATTTCTCCAGAGGGAAACAAAAGTTAAATCCCAATTTAATACACTCTGCGAGAGAAGAATGCCCTTTTTAAGTAATGCCAAACATAAAAATTTGAAAAGTAGGGAAAATCACAGCAGAGCTATCTGCTTGCCAACATTTACTGACTGCAAATGTTTAAATGTCTTTTTCTGGGTAAGCAATGCGAAAAAATAAATTAAAAAAAAAATCATGTAATCAAATATGGGGAAGTGGTTGCTTTTCACTGCAGTTTCACACACACAAAACCCAAAAGTATCTGCAGCTTACTGCTTTCCAAAGTCATATGAATGACAAAATAAAAAAAAATGGGTTTAGTTTATTCAGTTATACTTTTTCTTGTTTAGGAACAAAAACTTAGCAAAGGGGGAAAGTAATAGCCCCTTAAAAATAGCAGTGTTCAAAAACCAGTGAAATAGAAACTGAAGTGCAATATGTTTTCTAAGATAAAGGCAGTGAGAATATTTAAGACTATAAAAGAAAATAGAAATCCAGGATGAAGAGGCTCACTGAGCTATCTSCAGCTCTATTATCAGTGGTGAACGATCAGGCAGATGCACTCCATGGCATCTGTTGTTGCAAATGGATTCCAGTGAGTTTTATAAAAAAAAAGATTCAGCCTGCCTGCATGACCTGCCAGTGCCCTGTCTGATCTCAGTCTGGGTGTATTTGGCTATAAAGCCAATTTAAACCCACAAGGTTTAAGTTGAGGCTAACTCACACAGCCATTCATGAGCCTGGAGATGGATAGGTTATTTTGCTGATTATGTTTAGAAGATGGTCAAATGCCAAAACAGAGCTTTTACAGCTGCTGCAGCCTCACCTCAGTGCCATCCTACACAGGTTTCAGATATTCCTGTGATGCTCAGGCAATTCAGCTGGCAGTGCCTGCAGATTGCAGCAGGTCAGAACATCTGCTCAGTTGACTTTTCACTTCAGTTACACAAAATCACACATGCAGCCACCACAGCCTGGAATTTATTTGGGTTTTRCTTCAACAACAACTTGCTTTCTGGTTAACACAGCAAATCTTCAACTTGCCATGAAAAGCAACATGTTTCTAGGGAAAATATCACTTACTGGTTCTCCAAACCTACAAAGTGGGGCACCATCTTTGGGCAGTGAGAATAGACGGGGAGAAAGGAAGTAATTGGAAAATTGGAGTGGTCACCTGGAAATGACCAAAAGAGGCTCACAAGATCCCACATTCCTTATGTGGCTCGTTTTTAATGCTTCCCAAATGCCAAATACCCTAAATACCTCTCCTCCAGGGTCTGTGTTTGTACCTGCTCTGGTGACTCTCTGCAGCCCCTGCCCTCATTCTGATGGCAGCAGTGAATCAGTAGGATCATATCCATTGTCCCTTGGGTCTCAAGGCACACTGCAGCAGTCCTTGTGCCCTCCAGGAAGCTTTCAGTAAACTTCCACTTAAGCCAGCAAAAGCTGAAGGTCACTGGTTTMAAACATCTGACAAATTTATGAGATACAAGTTCACTGAGTAGAAATGCATCTCAAGAGAGAGCAAAATCCACGCTCCTGGTTTAGACAAGTGAGTAAAACACTCAGAACTGGCAGACCCAGACCTGTCAGCTGGTGGATCTGCCTGGTCATGCCAGCTCCTGGCCCTTTCTGCTCGTTGTACATCCACCTTCCCACTCCTGGGTTTAATGTAGAACTCCAAACTCCACACAGTGTTACCCACTGCTTTCCCATTTTAGTCAGAAAAAACAATTCCTCTCCAGGCCTGGGAACCAAGGACACCTCACTGTCTCAGGCCCTGAGAACTGGAAACAAAAGTGAGTTGGGGAGGAGCAAACTTGGGGTAAATGACTTCATTATCTGAAACTGTAATTGGAATATTAACCCTCAATATGCAAATGGACCAAACTTATGAAAGTATGAAAACCAATGACCTGTCATCCATTTTTGGGTGTAGCCCTTGGGGGGGCTTTGTTTGCCCAAAATGTACCTGAAGGCCCTTCAGTGAATATAACTGCTTTTTATCCCCTTAATTTTGCCTGGCCTGTGTTTTTAGGTAGCCCTAAAAAGGCAAGGTAAAGACAGAGAGCAAAACAGAGGGACCTGGGCAGCCCCAGCAGAAACCTCCCTGTGGGACTGAGCCCCCAGCACAGCTGAGCAGCCCCAGCAATACCTGCAAAATGTGGCTCTGTCTGTGCTGCCTGCAGCTGGAATCCCAGCGCCAAGGAAATTAAAAACCAATCAGCTTGATTGGCCTGTGGATGCCAGGGCAATCAGCATYCATTTCTGCCAGCATATGCCCGTGCACTGCCCTGGCTCCACGAGCACACATCCGCCCAGCCTGGGCTGCTGCTCTGCTCAGGGGCTGCTTGGAGACCCTCCCTGAGCCCCCAGCTCTTCAAAAGCAGAGGARCAACGAGGTCAGAGGCAGCAGCATCCTCCAGTGCTGCAGAGGAGTATGAAAACATCCTGGCAATTAATCCCCCTTCGGATTAATAAACCCAACAGCACTCAAAAACTTGTTGTGTTACGTGGAGAACTAAGTTTCAAAGACAGAGAGGGGCATTTGGGGTGAAAAATGCAGAGGATCCTTGTTTGCACTCTACAAGAGGTTTCCCTAATGCTTTAATTAAGTGTGTATATTTGGAAGTGCTTAATRGTTAAATTAAAGCCTAGATATTGGTTCTCTAGGAGGAGCTGTGTTTTTATATCAGAGTTCTGCATTTATAATTGAGTRGGTCACATCAAAATAACACGTATTTAAAACAGAATATACTTCTAAATATACCTAACCTCCACACATAAAAACTCCCAGCAGGTGCCTTGTTAAACAATAAGGARCACAGGAGGTAGATTGCTGCTCTGAAGCCTTCTCTGAAAACGAATTCTAATTGTGTGCTTACATTTTTTTCTAATCAATTGTAAGAATAAATCCCTCTCTGGTACAAAAAGAGACTTCTGCACTTTAAGCCAGCAAGCTAACCAGTGTGATTTCCAGATATCATCTGCCTTAATATTTAGGACCTAAATCTCAGTGAATTAATATTTGATTCTGTGAGCACCAAAGTACCTTTGAAAGAATAAGCCTAGTCCCGAAGTCTTTAAATGCCTTTTTTCCCCTTTTATGCACCAAATTCAAACACGCAGCACTCAGGCATTATTCAGAAAGAAATCGCCACTCTCCTGGAAAAAAAAAAAAGCATAGTGGACATAATTTAAACACTATTTGGACTGAAAAATAAACAAGCTCCTTTACATACCTCATGGAAAAGACAATACTGTGATGTTAATTAAGAGCTTTTCTATTCAGTTTAGTTTTTCTTCCTCCTTTTATTAGAGCACTTAATGAATCTGCAAGGCTTTTTCAAATGCTAACGATATTTACAAGTAGRCTCTGACAAATACACAACCTCGGAATCCTCAGCTAACCCGGACCATAATTTGATCAGYAGCCCGAGGCAAGAGAGGCACACACACTTTGTTTGTAAACAGCTCCGAGATTTTTCTCCACTGAATTCGTGTTTTGGTGCTTGACTCCTTCATACCAAGGCCTAACTGTGATTTTTGCTACATTTCAAACCCTCTCCTACTCAACAATTGAGAGTTTTGGTCATGCTAACCTAAAGCTTTAACTTAATATTACCTTCTTGCAAAGGAGAATTAGAAACTGTGAGAATAAAAGGCTGAATTATCAACTCAAGAAATCGGTACTAAATTATCAACTCAAGGAAAAAGCAGCAACTCTTTGGAAGCTGTCATCTTTTACTCACCTAAGGAATAATAACAACCTACAAAAATGGCATCAYCCCCCTCCCAAATCATCTGTAAAAAGCTTTCGTTGGCCACAAAGCCTTTTACAGAAGGAAATTCAGTGTGGAAATTGGATCTGGGGCCTCTTGGGAAATGTGGTTTTGCAATTGGGTCCTCATCTGCTTCTGGGCCCTGTTTTCATCACTGGGGAATAAAAGGAGACACTTTTACCAGGAGTTGACTTTTATTTACTTTCTGATCCTGCATGGCAGATCTGCAAGTGGTCTCTTTTCAGATGTGACTCGGCCGAGCCTTTTTCCAAGGGAAGGAAAATTTGAATTCCTAGGGAGGGGATAATGGGTAATCTGCTGCTTTAGAAAGGAATGAGKGAGCATTTTCCTGGTTTAATTTCATCGGGATTGTACATGGAGCTCTCAGGAGGAAGAGGTGCTGCTCCTGGCATTTAGACAGGACAGACAGCTATTCCTTTTCATCAAATGAGGCTTTATACATGAGATCTTTTGTAAGGGGTCTTCTTTGAGTTGGACAGTGGAACCAAGAAATCCAGTTGTGAACAGTRAAAAGGCCAACAAGAAATGAAAGAATCTAGTGGGGGTTTGTTGAGTTAGGTTTGTTAGTTTTTGTTTTGTTTTGTTTTGTTTTTCTTGGTTGTTTGGTTTTGGGCCTTTGTTTGTTTGTTTGTTTACTTTATTCTTTACTTTTTAAAGGTAAATGCTGTGCAGGTGTGTTTCTTTACTAAAATCTGACTGTAGTGACTGTGCTGCAGAACAATTAAGGATGAGAAATCTTGCCTCATCAACTCCTCCTCTCTTTTTGGGGATGTCTGAAAGGTTTGGACTCTGGTTTTGCTGACTGCCAGGCAGCTTGGCTTGCTCCCCTCGGAGTTTCAATGTGATGATGATGATGATGATGATGATGATGATGATGATGATGATGATGGGCTCCACAGAGCCTGGAGTAGGAGTGATGTGAGAACAACTCTCCTCTGAGCTGCTCCTCTGCTCTATCAGAGATGTTGGCCCATGACACCTCAGTTAAAACCCAGCATTCTCAAGGGCTGTGTGTCCTTGAGGCTCGAGGGTGCAGAGAGCTCCTTGCTGCTCATGGAGCCCCTCTAGCTCAGCCCAATTTTTTTAGCAGACACCTCCTGGAGCTCTCAGCCTCTCAATTAATTTTCCTCAGTCTTTTCTCAGCTTTTTCATTGTTGCCGACTCGTGAAAAAGGGCACAGGTATGGGGCATGCTTAAATCAAGTGGTTGTCCCAATGCCAGCCTCCCCTCCTGCAGCACTTTGTGGGAGGTGGGATGAGCAGCACCACCCASAAGTCTCATTTATTAGGAGGTACTAATGAGCACGTTCAATCTGAAGTGAAGACCCTGTTGTGCATAGGTCAGCCTCATTTGAAATCTAAGGAGACACAGGGAACTGATTTACTGCAAGATGTTAATTAGTTTTACTGATAGCAAAGGCAGCTTAAAAACACGACRGAAATGCTTTTTCTGTGAGTGTTTTGTGCAGGAGATAAAATCGGAGCTGGTGACTGGGAGGGAGAGAGGACAGCAGAAAGATAACAATTTGATTGAAAAAGACAGAAAAATATTACCATGGGCTTTAACAACTTATTATAATAGCCAATGATATCATCTTGATTTCCCAGCGAAACTCAATTTTATGTGTCAGCAAAGCAATCTCAAACTGCTGAGCAGATGTCAGCTGCAGATCTGCCATGTCAGTGATCAGGAAAGATGTTTTCCATGAGCAGAGTCATTGCTAGCAATGTTATTTTTTCATATACTTTGCACTGAATGTGGAGGSTTGCAAGGCTTAAAAAAAAAGTAATTCCTAATCTCTGAAATTCATGGATTTTGTTCATTTATGTGGTTTTTATAAAAAATATTTTCTGCAGCAATCAGGAGACAAGTTAGAAACCTGGAGGAAGCGTTGGATAAGGGGCTTTTGGAGAACACTTTAGGTAGGGATGGTATTTCAGTTCATTATTTCCAAACTGAATTCCACTGCAAATCTTCAGAGCCTTTGTASAGCCTGGGTAAATTCATAAAACTCTTCTCTGAAATACTTGCTCAGCCTCTTTAAAATTAATTTAGTTCTGCACCTGAGCATCCCATTTCAGCTTCCTCTGGGCTGGTGCTTGTGTAACTCTCTGCCAATGCACACGGYTCTTGAAAGCACAGTTTAACTTCTTATGGAAGAGAAATGATACCAGAAAGGAGYTTCACCCTCCTCTCACTGGTACTGGTGGAATATTGTTCTGGAAGCCACATAAGTCTTTGAAACAGAGGGCGTGATATGGGAGAGCTGCATTTTGGAAGAGATAAAACCACTGCTGTTAAGAASATGGGGGATAAAGGGGGTAAATGGAGAATTAAAATTGGGATTAGAGGATGTTAAACAGAAAAACTGCCCACTGCCACATGRCTGGATCTGAACAGACTGCACACAGCCATGATTTCAGGAGGGATTTCCAGGTGTGCAGTATTTGACCAGACCTATTCTCTCTCTGTCTGTTTTCCCTGAAGTAAGAGACTGGCTCAGTAACCTCACATGTCACTTTTAGGGATTTGAGGTTTTTTTTTTTTTTGTTTTCTGTTCAGGAATTGACTTTCAATTCCATTTGTTCCACAGGGGTAAAATCTTTTGGAGATTTCAAAGTCTGTTACCCCTCAAGGGTGCAAAGATGGGACTAATGATTGGGGTGAGCTCAGTTGTGCTATACCCTGGCTCAACTCTTGACACTGCCTAGGAATTTGAAGGCAGCTTGCAGTGCTGTTCTTTGGGTTTCAAAGCACTGGAGGTTTTCCTTTTTCCTATTTTTTTTTTAAGTTTTATTTTTTTAACTTAGGTTTAGCTCAGCACTTGCTTTGCACAGCAGAGTGTCCATCCTCAAGACACTGAAGCAAACAGAACATTTTGAGCTCTGCTTTTGCCCAATGTCTCACCAGTAATTTCCCTCCCAGCATTGCAAATGATTTCTCAGTATTTTAAGTAAAGGTGAAATGAATTCCATTCTAAGGTTATRACTAGTGATTCTTTCATTTTCTATATTCAGGTCTTCACCCTGGAGAATGGAGACTAAAAGGAGAAATGTTGATCTTTAGATTCAATGCAATCAATGAAGAGCCAGAGCAGCATTAATTCTGACAGGCCAGTATGCACAGTGAAAAGAGGAAAGAAGTCTCTGATATCTCATTATCTATAAATAATGCAAATGAATATTTGAATGGGAAGAGATGAAGCTACATGATTTATTCCTCCTTTCTCCCGTTGGGATGGATTTATAGTGATTGCTATGAAGTGAGTGGAAGTGACTKGGCATGTCAAATGAAGGTCAACAGGGAGAGTGGAGGAGTGCAGCCACCTGTGAGATTATCTGCTCATGAACAGTTGAAGAGGTAGAGTTGGAACTACTGAAACTCATCTTTAAGTCTGAATTGTCACTGTTCATTGAAGCCAGGTACCCTTCACAGGGGTCATGAGCAGCAGGGTCCTCATGCTCTTCTCTCCTTGGCCAGGAGATGCCAGTTCTGCACACAAAGCGTCCAGCACTTGCACCCCAGCAGGGCAGGCTTTGAGCAGGGCTTGGCAAAGTGGGAGGAGACTCTTTCCATTCACCCCTCTGATCTTTGTTTACAGAAATGAACAGGAGCTGTCAGATCAACCTGAAATCCTGAAATTAATCTTTCTATTATCGCTACCTTGGCCCCAGAGGCAGAGGAAATCAAAGGGCACCAATTCTCCAGCCTTGATTTGCAGTTGCCCCTGTCTAAAAGCTTCATGCAACATCTGGGAAACATCCTTCCCACTTCCTACTCTGTTTCCTGGTGGTTATCAAATCCTTCTGGCTACAGGGCTCAGAGGGGCTGGCACTGATCGTATTCCAGCGCTCCAGATTTGCTGGATTTGGAGGTGAGCAGAGACGCTGTGCTGAGCTCCTGCATTCTGCTGGCCATTACCATTCCTGGGGGTCCTACAGCTTTCTGTGCTGCTTTGTGRCAGAAAGGAGGGCTGGGAGGGAAATGAGGAACGTGGCACAAGCCCATTTTCCTGCCCCACAGCAGCAACAGCTTCTCCTGAAAAATTGCTGCAGGGTGTGGGTCCAATCAGTCCTTGGTAATCTCCACGAAGGTGACAAAGTCCCAATCCAGCCYATGCCAGCAGTTTCCCTTGCAGTCATTAAATAATTAGTACCATGCTTTAATTTGGATGAGTCAGGCTTTATCTTTCATCCAGTGGTTGTTATTGTGCTTTTGTGATGTACTGAATAGTCATTTACCCCTCGGTATCACCTCCCTCTGAATGTRTTTGTGCATTGTCGTAGAGTCACTTCTGGGTGGCCTAAACAGATTTTGATAAGGTAAACAAATCTTTCTGCTGACGCTGATGGCACAGATTGGATTTGGAGTGTGATGGTATCACCATAATCAGCCCACGAGGAAGGAAAAACAACCTTTTTTCAAAGGCAGAGTCAAACCTAGGATTGCACATCSAGTCCTTGCTCTATCATCAGGAATTCCAGGGAGGCTATGTGTGTCTAGACTTTTTATAGCTGCCCTTAAAAAAAGCAGAAAACAAAAAAATCTACCCAAAACGAAAAAGAAAACCCTGCTTCCTGTGTTTTAACCTGAGATTGGGGAWAAAAAATTGCTTTTACTTGACCCTCATGACGAGGCTCACCTGACTCATCTGATGGGTTATTTCATGGCAGATGAACTGTCTTCATTCCTAAATGTTCCTGTAAAGGATCACGAGGCTTAATACACTGTTCAGTCAGGTTTGTGTGTGTGTAGCAAATGCCCCTGTCTCCTCCATGAGAAATCTGTCCATGGCATCATATCTGAATTGCTGCACAGACTGGACAGTCTCTCAAGGTTTTYCCATTTGAAATGCCTGAAATCTGATTTGGCAAATTTGTAGCATTGCAGCTCTGGCTGGAAAGGAAATCTCCTGTGGAGCTTGTGTAACCTCTCCTGGAATTTGTGCACAACTGAACAAATACCTTGTTCTTTTCTTGGAGAAAAAGATGTGGYTTAGAAAATTTACTTCATTATTCTTTGCTGCTCACATTTATTTGTGAGTTGTGTTTTTTGTGAAAGGAAGGGGTCAATTAGAGCAGTTCTTACAACATTACAGCTTTATTTTCCAATTTGAAGAGGTCTCCGATGACTGTGTGATGAGAAGCAGAATCCATTTGCGATGTTTGCAACACAAAGACCCACCCTGGGCGATTTACAAATAAACGATGCCCTGAAAGAGAAAAGAAATTGCTTCCATGGGGTGCTGCTTTTCAATAGTTTTAAATAATTGCAGTTGAGTGAGGGCACTGCGCTGATTGCCGCAATGGATCAGCACTCACGTTGCAATAACACTGAGACACCAAGCCTCAATTATAACTCCAATCTACAGCCCACTTCAAATAATTGAAATATTTTGCTTGACTCGAGTGGACTTTGCTGCGCAGGCAGGCTCCATCCTGCTCACCCTCTGCAGGGGAGGCAGAGCTGCTGGGCTCTCCTGCACTGCTCCTTGCCTTGGCAGCTCGCAGGGTGGGCTCCAGACCCGGGGTGACAACAGGGGCTGCAGCCCTGCAGAGCTGGGGCACTGCTGCAGGCACTGTGCTCATCTCTCCCAGAGCACCCCAAACTTTCCTCACCTGGCCACTCGTGTAGTGGCACCTCATTCCAGTGGCAGTGACARCAAAACGTGGAGGGAGAGTGGGGAGGGAGAGGAAACAGAAAGCTCATTAAAATTTCCATGCCAGAAAAGAGAGTGAAGAAGTAAATATGGCAGTGTTAGAATTGCTCAGTGTTTTGTGGGAATTGCAAGACTGAGTAGAAAACAACATTCCAGGGTGAATTCCCAAGTGGATTACTGAGTAAACTCTACGGCTGGAAGTGTAAGATCTGCAGCAAAATGCCCCATTCTTGTTTTCTCCTTGGTCCTTCTGACACATGGGCTTACTGTAGCTTCAAACATCATGGACCATTCCTCAGACTTCCAGTTAATGGAAAAATCTCTTCCATACCCTTGATGGGATCTGTGTTACTCCAGCAGAAGGCTGAGAACATGCAAGAAATCAATAGGGTTCTGTTTTGCATAGAATTAACAGTGTGGGATTTAGGTGACTGCCTTCTGTACACAATTTAATTATTGGAAGCACAATCCCCTTTGAAACAGAGCCCAGGACAAGCATTTGTCTGTAAATGAACGAGGGTTCCATTACAGTGTAATGCACTGGAAAAGACTCCAATAAAATCAGCTTGCTCACCATAAATTCTTCTGTCTTAGAGGAGTTCCTGTAAATGAGGAGCACTGGAAATCCTATTCCAGTAAACTTTGGATTGAGTATTGAATACTGACTATAAAGTGCCATCAGGATATTCTTCTTCTCCCTATTGTATCCCCCCTTCCCAGTCGCTCAAGGGAACTGGCAGTTTTGATTTACTTTGCAGAGAACTGGTTCTTTATAGGAATGAAAAAACCCACAGAAAATAAGGAAAAGTACCTGTACAGTCAGGAGAAAAATGTCATTTACTGTAATTTTGTTTCAGTGTCTTCCCATTGTTTCATTAGAGAAATTAATGTGCTATTTCAAGTGAATGTTCAGAGTCAAACAGGGATYCACATTTCAGTTAACATAATCCAAAGAATGCGACTATTATTTTCTGTCTATATATTTTATTTTTTTTTCAAGAACTCTACCAGGGCTTGGAGGCTCCCATTGTTTGTTTGTTTGTTTGTTTTGTTGGGTTTTT
>CADDXX010000226.1:140549-159172 GCA_902810485.1 Alauda arvensis
TACACTTGAGTTAGCCATGAAATTAAAAATTCAATGAAAAAACTACTCATGCCTTTGAGTAATTAAAAAAAAAAAGGAGGAAAATTCCAGCAGAGAAAGTTGTTAATCTTGATAATCTTTACCACACTGGAGACATTTATTACATGGGTTGCTTTTAAAAATTCCAYTAATGGTGCTGGGGCTTTGCCTGCCCCCAGCCTGCAATTCTATTTATGCAGTCCCAGATGTTCTTAACATCTTTCCATTCTCCTTTCCTGACATTATACAGGAAATAAAACGTGTGGCTGTTAAGGGATGCCCCAGYCTGGAATTACATTGTTGCTCCCCACTCACCTAAGCACACACACACATATTTTAGGTGTTGATCCTGAGCAGAGATTTCCAGCATGAAAAGCTGTKGTCCAAGTGTGGATGATGCCTTTGTGATGCAGTGACTCACARTGCAGGACGTGCCTCCTTTTGGTTTTGTGATTAAAGCTCAAAATATTCCAGAGACTTGCAAATGAAGAGCACCAAAAACAAATGCTGCCCATTTTTAGCTGAATCGTTGAATTCCCCTGGGTTTGCAGAAGCAGAATACAATTTTCTGAAACACTCAGCTCCTCTTCCATTAGCTTTTTTGCTTTTTCCATTTTCTCCAAATAGAAGAGGCGGAGGCATGTGACAACTTTTAGAATATATGTTTAGAATATGTCTCTTGGAGCAATTTAGCTGAAGSCTGGACAGAAATGCATTTTCTCTGAGGGGCTGAAATTATGAGTTAAGTGAAAGAATTTGGATCAATACGAGATGAATGCTCGGTTTATTCCTCCTTTTGCTGTGTTTTGTTTTTCTAATAAGAATAAATCAGAGCTCACAAAATGATTGACTGGTGCAGGAGTAAGGATGAGTTTAGGGTTTGGGGAAAGCCTTCAGTGCCCTGCTGGGATTTTACCCTTTTGACAAAATCCAGCCCTCAGCGTTGGCAGGTTTGGGTTTCTCACTTGCCAGGTGTGCATTTTCCAGGTGTGCATTTTCCAGCTGTGCATTTTTCAGCTGTGCTGAGGACATGCACAGTGTGCATCCTTGCATGTCCAGCTGTGTGGGAGCTGGAAGGTGGCAGATCTTCCATCATTCCAGAGCTGTGCTCGTGCATTCCTCAGAGCATCCTTCATTTCCTGCCCTGCCCTCTCCAGTGGCTGAGTGTCCCCGGGTTTTATTTCCTCCCTGCCCATGGAAAACTCGGCTGCTTTCCACACGAGGCTCTTGCTAATGCAGCCACTCCAAAAGCCTTCAGTGCCCTGCAAAGGCAGCCCTGCTTYCCAGTGAGCCTTCAAACAGCTTCAGAAAGTGTTTGTTTCTCACCACATGACCCCCTTCTCGCTTTTGAAAGCTTCACTAAAGCATTTTATGTGCTTGCATGTCTGGATTCCTGACTTGATGGAAARGGAGGGAGTCAAAGCACTGCTGCAGCAAACTGTTTAAAGTGAACTTTTCARTTTCTCTGCAAATGCTTGCAATGACTGCCTCAAAGGAAGCTCCAAAAAAAAAAAAAAAAAGATCCTTTTCCTTTATCCCCTTTCTTCCTTCTCCAGTGAAGAGGAGTAAAAGGAAAAAGGAAGGAAGTATAAAATTCTAATTTTCTTTCTCAGTTTTACTAGGCCTCCCAAAATTTCCAGGAGTGTCTTTACATTTCTGAGCTTGTTTGATATTTGAAAGTTCTCATGACAAATCTCAAAACCAAGACAGAACTCAAGGACTTTCGACATAAACAGTGAATAGATAAAAATAAAAATATTGGAGATATAATCATAACAAAACCTGTGAGTAGGCAGGATTCTGAATTCAGTAATTCTGAATTACTGGGCTTCAGGCAGAGCCCTCCTCAGCTCTGAGGGCTCAGTGGAAAACTCTGAGGGAAAAACCCAGAAGAGCTTGTGGCTGAGTTATTGCATCTGGATTAGAGCCTAGCACTGTGCTGGGATGGTAATTCCTWTAGACTTCTGTAATTCAGAAGTTAAAATAAAATAATCAAAGTAAYTTAGTTTAAAAATAGGGGTTAAAGATTTTATTTTTAGCATAATATCACTTAATGCCAGAAAGTATTTCATCCTTGTGAACAARCCTCCATCATTCATCTGCATTCTGTTGCATGTTCAGCAATGATTTTTAATTGCATAGAACAATAAAATGCTTCTGGGACCAGGCCTTAGAAAAGAAAAACTTTTTTTTTTTTGCTGCAAACTCTGTTTTTGAGATTCTTTTAACAAAGGTCCCAGTCCTGTGAGATGGGRAAAAAACCAGGAACGTGTTCACTGCATTCCAGCCGTTTGCTGTGGCTCAGTGAGAGGTCAGAAGTTAACTTTTATCAGCCAGCTCCACGCTCTGCTTGGATCAGAATTTTCAGCACTGTTGGCTCGACAGTTTTCARTTGCACTGTGTGTGCATTTTGGAGGTTTACTCCTTATGAGAAGCTGTGATTAGGGAGGGCATTTTAAATATGAGATGCATCAGAAAAATACTCCTGTTCTGGAGGCAGAGGAGAAGTGCTCTGTCTCCAAACCTGGGGTGATTCTGGGTGACAGGGCAATAACATCCCTCCTTTGCATGATTTCATTGTGAACTCTCAGAAAACACATCTCATTCCCCAAGCCTCTCAGAAGGTGGGCAAAAGCCTGCAGCTGGAGAGCCAATTTGGTCCTGCTGCTGTGCTTGCAGCCTCCGAGGGGGCTGAGCAGGAGGAGCCMCTCTCCTCCTCTCACTGGATCCCAGCTTTGCCCAGTTAATTATTTCTGGTACTGCTGCCCCAGAAAATGCCTTAACAATGATGTTTCCAGCTGCTGCAGGWTAACAAACAAATAAATAAAASTCAGAACCTAGTGAATCTGGAGGAGCTGACTTGAGAAAAAAAAAMCCCAGCTTTTTAAACTTTGTGTTCATGGTTGGCGGGGTAACGTTTTACAATGTTTTCTCACTTTTATGGCTATGTGTGTCTGGGGGCTGGAGAAAGGCTTGATTTGTGTTCTCCCAAGGTCCCTTACAATGGYTATAATACCTCATCATCCTTTGGCCCTTGCAGTTTTTAGAGAACAGCTTCTGTAAAAAATGCCCTGGGCTTCTAGAAATGGTTCGTGCAGTAAAGACTTGTTGGAAATGTGCTGGAAAGAGGCACTTGCTGTGTAAAGCCAGTGGATGAGGAGCTATAGTCCTTTTCAGCAAATATCTCCTTGTATGTGAAATCAGCTTAAATCCAGTCTGCCCTGACCCATCTGTGCATGGCATAGCCCATACAGAGGACATGCAACCAATAAATTTCCTGCTGTGGGAAGAGTAGTTCCTAATATTTGTATACAGCTGGAAGCTTTTGCTTGTTTTCTTTTCCCTGAAACAAAAAACAAAGAGAAAAAGAAGAAAAAAAGAAGAAAAAAAAAGATGAAGAAGAAACTTCTATGGTGAATCACCACAGGGCTGACACTGACTCTTGTTTTTCTTGAAAATGCAGATTGTACATTGATTTCCTCTTCATTACAGGTATTAGTTAATTTATTTAACAACCTATGATTAAGCTGTAATCACCATGCCTTTGGGTAACTAAAGAGGCAAGAGGCATGTTTCCACACCAAAACCTTGCTGCCTTAGATGGTGCACAGTCAGGGAGAATCCTAGAAGGGAGAAGCTTTAGCACTCTGTCATAAGGAACAAGGCAGAAGGAAGGAAGAACTTTATTTTGGTCCAAATTTACTGGCCCTTAGTAGGCCCTTAGGACACAGAACACAAAATACTTAACTCTTCCTTGAGGTGGAAGAAAAAAATCCCAGAACTAGAAAGTGAAATGATTTTCTTGTTCATTTAGTGCTTGGTCCAAATGGGGTTAACTTCTCACCTGGGAGTATTTGAACTGCTGGACACTGAGGATGGGCCTGGAATATGTTCAGGTTCCCAAAGTAGGGAGGTTCTGCTCCTCACAGAATTGAAAAGGATTCGAATCCTTGACTACATCCTCCATCATCCTGGCCTGGATACAGGATTTCTAAAACTCTCTCAGGAGATCTGTGATTGTACAGAGTAGTGGGACACTGACCCCAGGAGAGGTGAGGAGAAAGGTGGAGAAGGTAAATGCAGAAGGTAGATGCAAGGCCACAACATTAATTTACTTCAGCTAATTGATTTCCTAAGATGCATTTCAGTTTTAAAAGGATATAAAGAGAAGAAACTACAAAAGGTGGTTTATTCTATGGCCGCAAAACAGATGGAGAAGAGGAGAGACTGGAAAGTGGAATGGAAAGGAGGAGGTGGCACTTTGCACCAGCTTTAGGTCAGATTCCCCAGGAGAGAGGATGCAATCATGGAATCCTGCAAGGCACATCTTGGTTGTACATCTCTGTGAATAATGCACTAAAAATAGGAATCTGCCACAGCCTTCACTCTGAGACACAAGTTCCTAATTCCCATGTGGAAGTCCATGCCTTTCATTCTGGGAACTGATTGTTCAGTCTCATGTGCCAAGTGAAATACCAAGTGTTTGTGTCACCAGCATCTGAGAGAAGACAGACTCATAGAGGTTGGAGGGAATAATTCTCCATTTTCCTCCAAGAAAATTGGTTTGGGTCTTTATTATTATTTTTTTATAATATGAATGAAAATCTGAGTTAAAATGTTTAATGTTAACTTTGCCTTGGATATCAAGSCACACTGAAAGCTCTGCTTTAGGTGAGAGTGTATGTGTCAAAAAGATTCTTCTGTGCTGCTTTTATAACTCTATCAAGGAAATTCAGCTTTGCTGGCACACTAATTGCTGCATTCTGTGAAGTCTAAAAGGTGTGGGTTTCCTTCCCTCCCTGGGAGATCCCTTTCCATGCTGAAAACTGCTAAGAGTTGCTGTGTTCAGGACACCACATTTCCCTTTTCCCTTCAAAATGTGCCCTCCCCAGTGCCTCTCACCCCATCTGCAATTGGAGCTTCCAAGAGGAAAAGGTGTTTTTTACCCTGAAAGAGTTGAAGGCCATCAAACCCCTCTTGATCAGAGCAGCACTTTCAGTTTTTGTCCCAGATGTGTGATAAATCCCTGTGGACTTAACCCTGATTCCAAATTGCCATACAGAGAGCAAAGAGCACTTCTCAGACACCCTCTAAATCCATCCCCCTTGATCATTACTGATTTGAGAGTCTGATATTTCACTGTCATCTCTACTTGAGATGATTAAGTCTCTCAATCTTCAGTCTAAAGGAGCTGATATGAACTACCCTGACAGGACAAAGTCTTCCCTCTTCATCTCTCCTGCTTTTCAAAAGACTCCTGAAATGAGCTGATAAATGGGATTGCAGATGATGGAAGAGGCCAGTCAGCAAAGCCTGTSGTGCCAGACTCCCTCATTTTCCAGGGTTGCAAAGATGCTGACTTCTGGCAAAGTTTTACAGACCTTGGATGACTAAGCAAGCTTCATTAACTCAGATTTGACTAATTGTTCATTTAAGGAAAACAAATAGAAACAGAAGAACTCRGAGCCAGCAAGCCAAATGCTGTGAATAGGATATGGAGAGAATTGCATGAAAACCAGCTTCAGGGCCTGTGTGCAAGCCTGGTTTTATTTGCTCTGTTCACATCTTCCCTGCTACTGCATTTTTGTCACTCCTGAAGGCCATAGGATGTATCAGCCATAATTTTCCTTATGCTATCAGCAACTAATTCTTTGTTATCTACTGATTGCTTCCTTTTTGCTTTTCTTCATTCTCTTATTTAGACCATTTCAATAAAAAGAAGGCAACAGAAAAATCTTATCCCCCTCCTCTGAGCAACACCCTGCTGGAATTTGCAGAAAATCTGGTGGATAAMAATCAGATAGTCAGTACAATCTAGCTGTGACCTGATTTTTCCTTCACCAGTAGGTTCCCAAACACCAGCAAAATCATCCATATATTCTTCACTCACCTCCCCTTTTTACCATTCCTAATTTGCTCCTAACCCTGAACTATTTCAAGTTTCCATGAGACCTGAATTTAGTTTTGATTTAGTCACTGWTTTAACCAAAAGTGTTCCTCATCGTGCAGCTTCCTTCCCCACGTGGTTCTTTGTCTTGTAAACGTAATTGAGAGGTTTTGGTGGGGCTGGGGATTTGTTACCTTTCACTGCTCAYAGTTTTTATACAGTCCTCTGCTGAGGCCCTTGTTCCACCCCCAGCCTCAACAGCTCCAGTAATAAATCTCAAAAAAAGGGAGAGTGTGTTCATCTGGTAATTTATTCATGATGAATAATTTGCCATTGTCTCACACACCAACTCGACTGTCAGGAGTGCTCAGATGGTTTTGCAATGAGCTTGTTTGAAAGGTGCTTYATTGAAGGAAAGACAATTCTTCACAGGTAAGCATTGAAAATGGAAAATAAAAAATAAACACAGCACTTAGCATCATCAGGATCTCATTGTTTGTGTTACCCTGGGCAGGAGAAGCCTCCCTGGTTTGCTCTTTGCCCTTGTGCCCTGCATGACCAATGATTTCACTTTCCTTTACATGTGAGGGARCAATTTCAGCTGAGAAACTGCTGATTGTTGGTTTGATAGYATCCTGMTGAACTGAGAGAAATGCTGTGGGTTGGGGCTCCCCTGAATGGGCTGRAAGGAAGAGCTTTTTTGTCAATTTATGGTTCCAGGTGTGTTTGTCAGTGCCCAACCCCACAGCTCCCTGATTCCTGCTGTTCCTCAAATACCCAGGTGTGACCTCAGCACCCACATCTGAAAGGGGAGAGGAAATATTTTTTATTAATGGCAATTTCCAGGCTGTGGAGGTGTCAGTGGGTGCCTTTGGCTCGTTCTGGGATGGGTGATTTGGAGGAAGGCTCTCCCATCCTGCCTCACAATTGCCCCATGTGCAATCAGATGTGACTCCCTCCCATGGGGAATTGCCAGCCTTCCCCAGATGCCTTAATCATTATTACACATCCTAAATAATGCCAGGTCCTCTCTTCTTAAGTCTTTAAGCCCTCTGATGAGCCTCACTTACAGGAACAAGCTTGTTTTTTTGTCTAGGCAATCCATGAGTGTTGTGCCTATCCCCACATTTACAAAAGTGGGGTTTYTTTGCACCTCCAAAAGTGTAAGTTAAGAAGACACTCTGCAGTTTGATYTCAGTGGGAATTAAGCCTCTGAATACATATTTGGCATCAGGAAATCAGTGCTTAAGCATTAAATAACAATAGCCAAGTTCTTAATTATCATTTTAAGCCGAGAAATGGAGCTGTTGCTTTGCCAGCTCAAGACACAATTTCTTTCTAAACATTCTCRCAGGCTTGTGGGAGAAAACAGGCACAGATCACTTTATGTATTTTGGCAATTTCCCTTATTTTTGGAGGCAGTCCTCACACGGTGTGAATTGCCAGTATTTTAATTTAGTGTTAGCATTTAGTATTAGTATCGGGGTTTTTAGGGGTAGGGATTTTTTGCTTTTTTGGTTTTTTTTTTTTAACCAGTGCTCTCCCCAAATCACAGCTCTSCATGGATGTTCTTTTCCTGTCTCTGCTCTGTTACCAGCTCAGCAGAGCTGTTGCTCTGCCTTGTTTTGGAGCCCTTAACCTGCCCTGCACCTGCCTGCACACCTCTGTGTTTTACTCCTCAGAACAAAGCCCAACAGCTGCCAAGCCACTCGAGGGGGAAGGTGCTTCCTTTTGACACCCACAAATGTTGAACCATTTGTTCACAGCTCCTTCAATCATGGCTGCTGCATCTTTAACAGAGAGCCTGGTTGGAATTATCTCTGCTGGCACTCAGGATGTCCCAGAGTGAATCATGATGGAACCTCTCTCCTAGGCTCAAGATAATTTATTAAAAGCTGCACTCTTTTGGAGGTGGGGCATTGGCAACGAGCTCTGATTTAAACCCTGTGATGATTTTGCCAGTTTTAAGCATTGTGTAGCGAAGGGTAAAGGAAATAAGTTGTAATTGCCATGGGAGGGACATCAGTAGGGACAGAGAGGAGTGGCCCTTGTGGACTGGGATAGGAACCCAGTGCTGTTTCTTGTGTCCTTATCAACTGCCTTAAAAAGATGCAAATGACATCCATTCATCCCAAATTTATGCTAGAAACCTATAAACTCATTCCTGGTAGAAAATTCTAGCAAAACCAGGTTTCTGAGTCACATGGGAGCCAGTGAGAAGGGAGTTGGGTGAATGCAGGGCAGTTTATATYAGACAGGACAATTTATTGAGTAACAGTGGAAACAGCGTGCAATTGTATAAAGCAGTGGTGGATTTAAGATGTATATTTATATTGTATCTTGTTATTCACAGAAAGCAACAAAATGGCCCTCAGGAGGAAAGAAGAGAAAAGATATTCAATTAAATGGTAATATGGGTTTTTTTACCTTGACTGCAACAGTGTGTTTTATCTGGTTTTAACTTCTGGAAATGGTAAACAACCTGAGATGAAACTTTATCATAGAGCTGAACTGCAGAAGAGAATTCMCGTCCCAGCTGCTGTTTGACAATTGGAAATGAAATTTTGTTAGGAAAAATGCCAGTCAACCTTTCTTTTYACGGGGTGCTGCTGAATTCCCCCGTGCTCATAGGATAAAAACAACTGCAGTTGTGTTTAATTGCAAAATACAAAAGTGCCAAAGGTTGCCTGAGGAAGTAAGTCTGCTGCACAYAGAGAGAAGGCCAAGGAAATACTGATTTACACAGCTCAAAATTAAAATATTTGCCACTTCCCACTTAGCCAGTTCCCAGCTGGCTTGGAGTGAGTCACATTCCTTCTGATCAAACCCTCCAAGTAATGGTGTTACTTGGGATGTCATCTTCCCCTCCTCCAAATAAAAACAATCAATTGTTGAAAAGAATGAAAAGTTACACAGAAAGAAACAGTGAAATGGCAAAGTGCCAGATAGGGAAAAGGCTTGGTTTCATTTTGGTTTTTTGTTCCCATAAGACACATCAAATGACACTCCCACCATAACATACACCCCTAATAATGGCAATAATAGCAGCAATATATCTTATTGCATACACTACCTGTAAGCACATGACATCCTTGGAGCTCCTCAGTGATTTAAAAGCTCCTGCAAGATTAAAACAAGAGACAATTAAATGGAATTTGATACAGAAATAAAACCAGCGTGCCGTAGAGGAAATAACTTTGAAATAAAAAAGAAATCCAGCAGGTGTATAAGGATAGCCATGCATGGTTCCATCAGGTTTTGTAGCTGTTTGTGGATTTGCCACCCAGAGCAGTGGTGATCATGCAACAAGGTGCACATCAGCTCTGCCCCTGCTTTCCCCTTGAACATACAAACAAATGGGAAATTGTTCCAGGGGTGGGGATGTGCATGCCAGGGACATGAATGTCAGTTCTAAGAAGCCTCATGCAATTACAGCTGRGGGACTCCCTTAATTTCCACAGCTCTGGTTCTGCAGCCAGTGCTGGGAGGAAAGGGGAAGGCTCCAGCAGATTTCCACCTGATTTTCTCCAGCACTTGAAAAGGAGGAGTTTTGGTCCATTCCCAGGCTGGGAACAGGGACTGCCCAAGCCAACAACGCGCAAAGGCCACTGAGATGCAGAGCAGCACCAAAACCCAGGTGGGTCTCCACGTGTTTCTTTCTAAGAGGTGCCACCACCCTGGACCACTGCTGACTTCAGGGAAGTTGGATGTGTGGCTCTGGAGGCAGGGAGTSTGGAGAATTGTTTTAACACAGAGTAAAGAAGGGTAGTCACTCTTACAGCATTGAAACAGTTACTCTTACAGCATTAATAAAAACATAAAGCTCTTGGCATTTTAGCTTATAGGCAAATTATTATCTTCCTTGTGCTGGAAGTTGATGATAATTGCAGGCATGGTCTAGAATTATTTTTCTCTTTTTTTTTTTTTTGGAAGAGACTATTTTTTAAAGGATTTTTTCACATGGGTCATAGAAATTTGCTGTCTCTTGAGCAGACAGGTTAACTGGTCTAAGGTGACTTGTTTGCAATTAGTACAAATACTCATCCATGCTTAATTGCATTTTTAGATCTTCACATTAGTAATTGGCTGTGACATCTCTTATAGGTCTTCCTACTAATTCTCAGGCTTTCATTAAAAAAATAAAACACTCATGCTTGGCTTTYAGCTTGGAAAATGCTTGTAAATGAGCACCAGAGGAATATCAGCTGGAGAAATCAGTGTCTACACAGCACTCATCTGCAGAAATCTGTGCTCTTTTAAAACCAAACAAAAACAAATTAAAAAAACAACCAAAGAGAACCTCTCTGGGAGCTGGCTTGGTCCCTGTGGGTTTGAAATACGTGTGTTTCCTTGGGTTCTTGCTGCTTATTTTGGTGCAGGCTCCCGGGGGAGGAGCAGGAGACAGCTTTGGGTGCAGTGCCAGGCTGGGCTGTGCTGGATCCGTGGGCTGAGGAGCAGCAGCAGCAGCATCCTCACAGCTGTGTGCCTGGGACTGCAGCCCAGCTGATCAGCTGGGAGATTAAACCCCACAATTTACATTCAGGAAAAGCTCCCGTGCAGCTCAGCAGGTTTKCTCTTGTTCAGGAGACAGGAGGAAAAGGCCCAGCTCCCTGGGAKCACCAGAAGGGAARCTTGCTTACATTTCTTTTTCTATTCCCTCCYCTTTCCCTGARAGAAACTTAATTTGAATTTTTCTTTACTCCAGCCACCAAAACAAAATCCAGGAGAGAGAAGGAATACTTTAAGCACAGTCCTAGAGAAAAAAAATGTTCTGGCAGATGGAAAGAGTGAAAAAAATACTAAAGCACCTGATGTTTCATCATATTTTTTACCTCCTTCTTATGYATTACTAGGAAGAGTTACAAATGTCATCACATCCCAAGTTCCCTCACCCAATCATGCTATTCCATCAAAAGCCAGTGAATCTCATCATGGACATAAGTCTGATTTCCTCCTCATCATGCAACGTCACCAAATCTTTCTGCCATTATCATACTGGTGATGAAATAATTTCACCAGATGAGGAAAACATTTTGGGTGTATAAAAGGTTCTTCCCTTGTTTTTTTGCTTCATAGATCATTGATTTCCCATGGAAATCACAAGTCCTCAGCTAATGCATGGCAGGAGCAGCACCCAGACCAGCAGCCAGTATAGCAGGGCCCCAAAAATAGATTGCTGCATGTTCTGACACAGGCACAATCTGTCAGTGAGTGCAGCTGGTGCCCTTGGGACACTCTGAGCTTCGGTGGGTTGGGGATGCACTGAAGTAGAGCTCATTTTTGGGGTCAGTGGGATAATGGCAGAGCAGAACACAGGGCAGGTGAGACACCTGTGTTACCCCAGGTTTGGGAAGCATTTTGAAGCCTGTCCAATGCCGGCTCTGCTGTGGCTGTGGGAGCTGCAGGTGCTGCTCCCCTCACAGAGCAGAACACACTTTTCTGCTCTCCCTGCCACTCTCCACTTTAGGAGCCTCAGCAATTCCATTTTCCCATAATGAGATGGGTACCCTGCATCTATCTGATGTCAGCTGATTGCAGAAAGAGGATTCAGTGGAAGTTTAATTAGCATGTAACTGATAAGTCCAATTACYCTGTAATGATTTGGAAATTACATGAGCTGCGTGTCCCGTGATTGTGGCCTCATACAGAACATGAGACTTGTGAGGAAATTTCAGCTACTTAATGAGCACTTAAAAAAACTTATTCTGCTTTTAATCAGATATCAATTAGTTGGAAAAGGGAAATCTTAAATGAACATGTATTAGCAGTGTTAATTGGCAGCAGCCTTTGCACGGAGCCAAGTGCAGCATGGCAGCCCATTGCCACCCCGGTGTGTGACACAGCACAGAGTGTGCAGCCCAGACAGTGCCTCTGACTGAGCCAGAACTCTGGAATAAACTCAATTATTCCCTTATATTGGGGGTGGATCTGATACATAATTAATTCTGGCTTGTTTTAGAAAATGCCTACACAATTAGCARTGCATGAAATACATTATCCCAGGCATATTTTAAAACCTTGGTAGTTCCCCTTTGAAACTGGCCCTTACTTTTTAATTAACAGACAACTTATTGCAATATGAAATTTGTGATGTTGCCATTTTGGCAGCATTTGAAGTGATGTTGTTCATTATGGCTGCCATGCAGCATGCTTAATTTCATTTATGATCACGTGTCCTTATTGATGGGAAGAATGTCTTGGGGACAGCACCCACAATGTTAATTCAGAAATGCTGGTTCATATTGAAATATGTGCTCTGGGAACCAGAGTGATGTCTGCAGCAGGAGTAKTTTTGCTGCTGTCTGGTGTTGCATGGTTATTTCCCAATGAATGTGAAAGAATTTATCTAATCCTTCTGGTGTCAGAGGCTGGAATTTTGGGRAGGTGTGGGAGCCTGGCCTTCAAAAAGAGTTAGCAGAGAAAAAAAGTTTTCTGAGAGAATTAAAGCTACAAAGGTTAGGTGCTKTCAGTGAACTGGCATCTGAAGGAATATGACTCTTTTCCCATTGAGCCCTGCAGGGATCCTGGATGGATTGGTCATTCAGGATAGATGCCTAATTACCTAAATCTAGAGGTTGTTAATAATCACCAGCATGCTCAGAATTGTCTAAATAGAAGTATAACCTGGAAGTAAGGCAGCCTAAAATGCCTTTTCTGAAATAAGTTGGTAAAACCCACGAAAAAACACAGAAGGAAAAAATCATGTTAGTTGAACACTCTCATAAAAGTAATTTAAAAAATTATTTCATTTTGTTCTGCTTGATCTCTTGAAAATTATTTCGTTTTGTTCTGCCTCCTCAAGTGACAGATGACTCCTACTCTTTCTGGTCCACCAAAACACAATGGGAGTATAAAACCCCCCAAACATTCTGCATGTATCCATGGCAGGAGGAGGGAAGGGAAGGGTTACAGACCTATGGTTTCTCTCTTTGCTCATAGCCAAAGGTTTTTTATTCTCTGGATATATTTGGGTGCCAGATGGCAGAATGATTTCCAACTTGTCAGGCAGATTAACTGAAGTTAAGATCCTAAATCCGTTCGGGGGCCTGATGATCCTGCTTAGCAAAGATGACAATGATCTCACCCAAAGTGAGGCATTTGGTGCTTGAGRGGATGAAATGGGCTTGTCAGGCCAAGTGTGAACTCCAATGTAAAGCTTAGTTCTGAGAAAGGGATGTTTGACTCCTGTGAAACAAGGGAGACAAAACAATGACCCCCACTGAAATACTTCACTTGGTTTTCTGTGACAAAGATTTTATTCTGGACGCCAGGAATACCAAGTCTCTCCCTTTTTGTTTTYCCTCTCTGAGCTTCCTGGAGAAGTGTATTTGTCTCATTTCCTCTCCTAATGTTGCCCCAAGGTCATTTTTGACTGAGTGATCACAGCTGCTGAAGGAGCTGGGCTGATATTGGGTGATATCAATAAGGATATTGGAAGTGTCTAGAAAGCAAAGTAATTCCAGTTGGCTTTTTGGCTGCCTTTAGTGCAGCAGAATCACTTCATGAAGGCAGCTAGGGGTGCTGACAATGTTCAGATGCATTTCTTTTTAGAGGGACCCCTTTGGAAGTTYCCTCCCAAATTTGCCCATAACCAGGACAAAACGGAACAGAAACAAATGGAAAAGAAATCAAGTCAAAGTGAGTTTTTTCCACAGTGGAAATGAGTATAGGTATGTTGTAAGTAATCCTTATCTCAGCACAGGCTATTTGACCAAAAAAATCCTCCAACCAACCAAGCAAAAAGTATTGAAATGGATTTTTGCTGTAGGAACACTTTATGGAGTGCAGATCTGTGTGTGCTGGTGCTGCAGCTCCAGACTCCTTGGCTCTGGTTGGACCACAAGGAACAGGACAGGGACAGAGCAGCCTAAGGAGGCTTTGAAGCCTCTGTGTCCTTCCCAAGCCTGACCCTGGCGTGGCAATTTGAGGGGCTGAGTAAGGGGGCTGAGTAAGGGACCTCGCTCTGCTTGCAGGGCGAGCTGTGAGCTGGCAGCTCAGCCTGCAGGGCTGGCTTCTCCTGACAGAGCCCTGTCACCTCCAGGCAAGTCACAGTCACTGCACAAACCTGGGGAAAGCATCATTTCTCCCCCTTGTCATCACAGAAACCAAGGCAMAGTGGTGAGAGATGTGAGTGTGGCTTTAATGAGTTGCAAGCATGGCACAATGATTCAATGTGAGCCAGAAATTAGACAGGCTGAGTAGCAAAATGACACTTTCTTTCAAAAACACCACAAAAGCATACTGTAATTTTGTGTAATTACTGATCAGCTGCCATTGATTTGTGCCTCTCATTTGCCATCAAAGGACCAAGTAGAATTTAGCCTGAGCACCAGAGAGCAACTGGATGCCTTTCTTRCAGTGTACCAAATTGTTGTGCTGTGTGCACCTGGGCTTCAGGATCACAGAAGATTCTTCCATGAGAAATTCTGACCTAAGAGCACCAATTTCTCCTGAAAAGGAAAATYTTTTCTCCAGTGGAGCACGGCTTGTCCTTGACTAACACAGTGATTCATGCCTGCCCTGTTGCAAGGACAAGGAGTCAGATCAGTCCCACCTCAAGCTGGCACTTTTCTGAGCAGTCTCAGCTGGACCCCAGGTGTTTTGGGCTCCTTCTTTCACTAAAAATAGGTGAGATGTCTTCACAGGCTGCCTGATGTTTATGAACAAAAATCTGTTCACTCCTGGCTGCCGTCACTGGCGCTGACTTTTAATGCCAAACTTCTCGCTGCTTTTGTGACTGGTGGTTGAGTCAGCACTACCTGGGCTGTATTTTGGGTGATGGGGATGTGCTGCAAGGACCAGGAATGGGGCTCCTGTCCAGCTGCTGCTCAGTGCTGGCTCCTGCCCTGCCTGGGCTCCACTGCTGAGCTGCTGCTGCATCCTCCAGCTGGAGCAGGACTCTTGGGCAGTGCAGGAATATCCATTCCCTGACCAAAATGAAACTTCTACCTGGCATTGCTGTGGCAAAATGTGTCTGCCAATGAGGATTTGAGTAATAGGTTCAGAGCCTGACTTTCCAGTTGTTTCGTGGGGTAGTTTAAATCAACGTTTCTGTGTGACAAATTGTAATTTCTGTCATCTGACACAACATTCTGTTGGGAAAACTCCCTGCTCTGAGGAGCATAAACTATGAAATGGGAGCAGCAAAATCCTGGTTTTCCTTTCTGCTTGCTCCCTTGACACTGAAAGGAGACCAAAACCTCAAAAGAGACGACAGTGTGGTTTTTGACACACTACCTGTACGTTCAGGTGCCACTGGGCTGTGTGTGTCTGGACAGGCACTGGAGCTCTGTGTGGGCCTCTGCATGTGAAGAAAGTGCTTGCATGCACTTTTTGTCCTTTCTGGTTGAGATAGTGGAGTTTTGAATTGATTCTTATGGGGGCAGAATTTAAATAAAGTGGAAAAAGCAGCAATTGCACAGTGCAGGCTATTGATTTATAGTTCCTCTCCTGAGCAGAAAGTGGAAGGTTACAGGGCAGAGAAGTGCTAGGAGAGAAAGGGAACACGATAAAAAAGGGYAAAGGAGAAAGGAGGAGAAAGGAGGTTGAAAAGAGCAGCTATAGAAAAGGGAGAGACACTACAGACAATGGGGCTTGCAGGAAAAGGGCACCTCCAAGAATGTTTGGGAAGTTGTGTGGGTAGGTAACAAAAACAAGGGAATYATCAATCTAAGTAGAGAGTAGGCAAGGCAACCGAGAGATGGAGTAAAAATTAGAGGTGRATAATGGGAGCTGAACCTCTTCTTCTCAGTGGTGAGATCTAATCTTTGCTTTCCTTGGCTGTTCTCCATGCAGGGCTGGGGTTTCTCCATCACCTCTGCTGGAGGCTGCTCTTACTCTGCACCACTGGGGTGCACTGGGCTGCTCAGCTGGACCAGTCATGGGTCCCACCAGATTTCCTGCTGAAAACTAATCAGTCTTCTCCAGGGCCTGGAAATCTAAAACTGCAAGGACAATTAAAGAAACAAGATTGTTATAGTATAGGCAAAATTGACTAATTAATAAAAAGGACTGAAAGGTAAAAAACAACGGCTTAATATATGTATTTAGACCTTTTGTGCAGGGTCTCACCTTTGGAAACACAGCATTTGGGGGATTCTCTTGGCAAAAAGACAATGGAGGGCCAGAGTTAAGCCAAATGAACTTTTTCTCAAGGCATATCAGAAGTTAGGGAGGCAGGGAATGATTCATCACTCTGAATTCTCAGAATAGATTTGCTAAATTTACAAACTCCATGTTGCTTCTGATTCCCTTCYCCAGCCTTGACTGGCAGCAGCTGTTCCCTTTGTTCTGCTTTACTTTCATAATTTTCCCATCAAAATGTACCTGTTTGTGTGCTGTGAGATCCTGAGCTGCTTTGGGGGATGACGACAGGAAGGGGATCAGTCTCTGCACAGTGAGGGAAARKAAGTGAATTTTTCTTTATTTGTTTCATTTTCCACTGCCCACTTTCTGTAATTATTTTAACAAAGATTGGTTTTAGGCATAATGCTGGAAAGAAGAAAGTTTTGATGATTGCAGGGTATTTGGACAAAGCAAATTTGCATCTCTTTGGGAAGCTTCTTTGAGACTTCTTTGCCCTCTTCCAAACACAAAGCCACAGAGTTCTGTGACCTTGCTGGTCAATCAAGCAAAGCAAATTGAATTTGAAGTAATTAATACTTGCCACAATGTGCTTGGGAATGTGCTAACAACAAAGAACTATTTGCAACAAATTAGACCAATTAATTAAACAGACAAAGATGAAATTATTGAGATAAATTATTCCTTTTGTCCAGGTCTAATAATAAATGTCAGTGATGGGTTTTTTTTGCAGTTACACTGCTGATACCTTCACTGATAAGCCTTGACTCTTCAAGTAAGCAAAAAAAGCATAAAATGTAGCATTATCACAAGTTTTTTATTCTGGTTTGATTTGGAATTTTGAGAACAATCTCCTGTCTTGAACTTCCATGTTTTACAAAGAATGAGAATGAATTAGTGTGAAGTGATTGGAGATCTAACAACCAGAAAGATGAGAAGGACTGAGGCTGCCCAGCTTCTAGAGAAAGAGAATGCACAAAGATGACATAAAAAAAAAAAGTGTGGAGGAGGAAAAACTCTTTTGTAAATTTGATTGGACTGGGACAAGCTACCATGGAATAAAAGACATAGAAAAGTTCTAAAAAAAATATGATAACWGGAAGGTTAATTAAACCTGTAGGGGTTCATCTGTAGTTCCCAGCCTTGGAATATTTTAAGAAGAGTCAAGGCATGATTTCAAATCTAATGTGCTCTACCTTGAGACATGGGGAATATGGCTTGTGTTCCCAGCCCCTCACAGGGTTTGTGTTCCCAGCCCCTCACAGGGTTTGTGTTCCCAGCCCCTCACAGGGTTTGTGTTCCCAGCCCCTCTCCAGCCTCGTTGCCTCCTCTGGACACGCTCAAGTTTCTCAACGTCCTTCCCAAACTGAGGGGCCCAGAACTGGACACAGCACTCGAGGTGTGGCCTCAGCAGTGCCCAGTACTAACTCACAGACCATTCTATGCATTTATCAGACAGTCCTGAAGTATGAAAGACTCAATTAAAGTTTTTTTTGATATAAAATTAACACCCCTTTCTTCCTCCTTACAGTGCTGATTACGTTAGAACAGAACAATGAGGCAGCTGCAGTGGAACAGCATCAGAGAGATTTCTGTCAGCATTTACTACAGGCAAAATTACCAGGCTGGGTTTTCTCAGCCAGCTCCTCCAGCCAACTGGCTGCAAAGGCTTTTTCATACTACCATGGGCTGCAAAAACAGTGCATTGAAATTTTCCTGCTTTTTGAAAAAGTGGGAGAATGGTGCAAACACAGGGGAAAAAAAAATTCCATATTCAGCCACTGCATTGTGCCTCTGCTCCAGAGCTTCCCAGGGCTTGGATTGTGGGGGCTCCCAGTGCTGGAACAACTTTGGGMACCCACACAGGGCCTGGGGAGTCACCGTGGGTCTCTTTCAAAAAGTGCAGTGAAACACATGTCYCACTTGAGCTTTAGTTGGATTTGAGTTTTTTTTTTCATTCTCCAAATGAAAAGAATTTTACAATTAATTCTATTTGTGTGATTTTAGAGGGAAAACCAGATGGTAATGATCAACTTTGAAAATCAGTCAATAAAATCAATCACTTGGACTCTCCTGATTTTAATTTTTGTTTTCTTTTTTAATAGTGGAAAAAAAACTTGTCTAAACAAAGGTCCTTAGTGGAATTTCTCTTTTTGGATCTACTATTAAATTTTATACACTGCTGTTCCATGAGAGTGAAAAGTAATATTTTAAAGGATAAGTCTCATGAAGCAGTAATTTTTTTATCATAAGGATTTTTTTTTTTACACATCCTTCAATTTATTTTTTCATCTATGATGGAGCTGGAATAAGAATAGTAATTTGACAATGTAAATTTGCATGGAAATGTGCTGCCTAAAACCCCATTTATTACACCAGTTATAACTCAAGCAGAGWTGAAATGGCCCAAAGGTAAAGCAGAGTTGATGGCAGAATAAAAATGTGCATGCAACTTTTTATGAGCTGAAGTTTGTTGACTTTGTGGTTATTTTCATTTAATACATCTCCAGATGAATATTAACTTTTTTTTTGCTGGATGTTTCCTTCTGGTTCTCTAGTATGAAATAAGAATAATGGGTGAGCTGATTAATATTTGGTTTAATTTCAGCCTTTGTATTCCATGCTGAAATAGAAC
>CADDXX010000226.1:169659-218856 GCA_902810485.1 Alauda arvensis
CCTTCCCTTCCCTTCCCTTCCCTTCCCTTCCCTTCCCTTCCCTTCCCTTCCCTTCCTCTCCCCATGGCTCCAGGTATTGCTCTCACAGAGTGCTCATGTGGGTGGTTCACAAGCGTCCAGATGTTCAAAATTTTATTTCAAACAGCTGAAAATCCCCTAAAAGCCCCCATTTGTATTCAGGGCATTTCAGCACTGAGCAGCATGAAGGGAGGAGATCAATAATCACATTGCATGATTACAGAACTTCTTGCTGTGCCAGGCTAACTGGAACTCRCTCTAATGTTGACTCCAGCCCTTCAAGTAAAGCATCCCACCTTCCTCCCTCTCCCTTAGCTGTCCTYTAGGAATATTTCCAACTCAGCTGTGATAACCTTGTTTAACATCTTCACAGCTCATTCTATATCTTTCTCCTCCCTGACGTATTATTTCAGAATTCCTGCTGCAGGGCCTCATGTTCACAGTTATCTTTGTTTGGCCTTTATTTCAATGCCACTCTCTCTCATCCTGGCCCTACAAACTTGCTCCACTCCTTCAGTAACAGGRGTGTGGCAGCTGGAAGGAAAACCCTGATTAAACAGCAAATGTGTATCAGGAGGGAAAAGGTGRAGATCTGTGGTGTTGTGAGCTGACCAAACTAGGCACTGTTTCCTAAAGGAAAACTGAAAATGGCAGCYAGGAGTGGCCTTTGATTTTCTCTGGTCTTCAGTGTTTTCACAACTTAAGTAATTCTTCACCCAAGATTTATCATCCTTAGCTCAGGTCCTACTTACGTTCTGCTCTGCCTGTTACTTATCTCCAGGCTTTAACAGCACTGACAAATCTCCAAAGCTGTCTGAAAGTATTTAAAGTGTGTTTCTGTTGTTTTTTAAAAACCAATTGAACTTTSCCCCAAAGTAATTCTCACTGGTACCTCTTCCAACAAAACAGTAACAGCCATTGGTACCTCCTGCTCCAAGATGGGAGAAGCAGGGGAGGCAGGCCTGCACCCACAACTCAGAGTGGCACAAGGGGAATACACTGTGGGAGGATGGAGGGAGAGAGAAAACCTGGATGTGAGATTGATGCCAAAATCTGATGAATACAGCAAATGCACCAAATGGCCAAAGAGAGGTGCCCTTCAGTGTGACCGTGAGCCAAGCCAGGCAGAGAGGGATGTGCTGACGTTTGGCTCACTGCTGGTTTCCTGTCATGAGGAATCCTGCAGCCACACAGTTTCTGCTGTGTATCACAAAACTCCTGTAGCAAGAAACCACATAAAAGAAATTATGGAGGGCAAAAACATTGGCACGAATACTTCAGCTTGTCAGTCCCTGTAATGAAATCTTGCTTTAGGTATAGTATCAAATCCCTCTAGTCTACCCTTACTTCGACCTTATTTACAACCAATTCTTATTTTCCACGGTTTCCAATTGCACAGACATAAAAAAAAAAAAGCTTTGAATAATTCCACATGAATAGGAAAACTGTGGTTTTGCAGCATATCATGCTTAAATGGCTCTTGCTTTGTGCCCATGTGAATTTGTAAGTCAGGCTTAGGCCAAAAGGTGCCAAAGAGTGTTTATTAAGAACTGGGGGAAGGTCTTTGTAGAGGGTCAGGGTTGGAATCTCAAGGGTTTGAGGTACTGGAAATGTTGGAGCCTGTTGTCTGCCTGTGTTTGTGGGATCTGGAACAATTTGGAGGCTTGGGCCACCTTACTCCTATGGGCAGCAACACTGAATGAGGGTTCCTGTAACTCTTCCATTGTGTTCTCAGAAATAACCATCAAGTGGTGCAGGGTTTCCAATCTTTTTCTAAAAACAGACTGTCTGGGKAAGTGGGGATAATCTGGGACATGATTTGAGAATTTGTAAGATCCCAAGAGAAACTGCCAACCCTTTCTGTGGAACAAAGATCCTCCATCGTTTTCAGCACAGACCAAACTCTGCAAGATTTACCAAAAGAAAATAGAATATTTTCTTCCTACACTGTTTGTTTTCCCTCTCACTTGCTGGATTTAAGAACAGGAACCAAAATGCTGGTGTGGGAGAAGAGCTGTTGCAATGCAGTTTGAAGGTTAAACATCAAGGTATCTTTGAAACTACAGAAGTGGGTGGTGGGAWGTTCTCCTGAGATTTGTGAGCACGTTTTTTTCTCTTTTAGCACAAAAGAATCCACACCCAGACTTCCCTTGGCTTATTCTCCAACTTAGCATTGATGCTTTAAGGTTTTATTCATGCCTTGTTTTTCAGCAACCTTCAATTTTGRCATTGAACCTGGATCCACAAACGGCAAAAAACTTGGACACTGCAGTTTTTTTCAAGATGGATAATACATAGCCAGAATTCCACAYTGTTTTTCTCATCACCCACTTGAACATCCAAGGGCAGAGAACTGAATATTGCAAGTCATTACCAGTGTGTTCTACAGTGAAATTTCCATCAGTTAAAATGAGGGTTTTATCTATTTTTTTTGGGTTTTGGTAGTGAAACGGGAAATTCACTTGCTCTGAGCAAACTAAACATATGTTTATCCCATGTGAGAATCTGCTATTAGCGCCCACAAGGCTCTAGTTTACACAACATCTATTTTCTTTTTTCAGTGGGTAATGAAAGAAGTGTCAGAGACACCCAGGCTCTTCTTTAGTCTCACAGACAGTTATTTCAAGAACCTGGGAGCAAAGGCCATGGCATTCRTTCCTCTTGACAGATTCACAACGTTGCACACAAAAAATAATCAAACCTTTACATATTTATTTTTAAATTGGTGTTAAATCCCCTTCAAAAAGCCAAAAATAATACAGAAGGGAAGAGCTTACTTAATTGTTTTTTGTTCTGTTTATTGAAAATCACATTATAAGAAGAGCAAAGTCTTCTGTTGGRTTTTGCAGCAAGGTTTTGGCCAACGTTGCTAATTGTTGTTTTTAATAAAACAAATTGCCTTGGGCTGGGGAGGAATTTCATAAGCCACATGAATAAAGATTAACTTTTTGTCCTTCCTCTTTTGTGAAGCTGTCAGGAAAGTGTCACTTTTGTTTTTTACTGCTTTTTTCACCCTTAAAGTGTTGCACACATCCCTGCTCAGCATCCTTCAGAGCTGTTTCCCGGCTCCATTTCCCCGTTCCAGTGCAAGGGCCGAGGGCATTCCATCTGCATTTGAAGCGAATTGCTCTCAAGATTCACACTCCAAACACAAAATCCTTTGTCCTTTCCAAACCAGAGACAGCAGWGTTTGATGAGCCGATATTAGGAGCTGCTAACAGCTCAACAGGCTGATGCCACTGTAGCACAGCCTGCGAAATCTTCTCACATTGCCAGCATTTGCTTTTTTAAAGGTCCTTCCCACGCAGTGGCACAGACTCCTTCAGGCTTTTCGCTCAGTGGTCTGCTGTAAGTTAACAGGAACAAAACAAGCACGGGAAGTTGTGCAGCAGAGGTGCAGAGAGGCTCACACACAGGGCAGCTGCCACAGGGGTTACAGACACTGCTGCCTGCAGGGAAACCTCCCCAGAGTGATCAGATCTGGACCATTGAACAGCCACGACATCCGAGAGAGTGCTGCTGAAATCCCRCTGTTCTTGTCATGCCTAATATCAGGGAGGTGATGACCCAACACTGCTCTTACACTGAATTCKTGTCGCCCAGGGGACAAAGATGTTCTAGGAAATCTTTTTTGTCTGCATGTTTGCCGTGATGAGCCCCGCGATTTAAATCACAATTAATGAACCTGAAGGCATTAATCTGTAGAATTGGAATATTATGTTATCTAATAGAGCAGGAAGAGAGCATTTCTAACCCTTGTGAATTTTAAAGACTCAAAATCTGGGAACGCAATCTAGAAGTCCAAACACTTATAGGGCAGGAGGTTCTGAGGGCAAGCTGAGGATGCTTTTTCCAGRACAAGTTAAAATTGAATGAAACTATAATCTGGGGGGGAGAAAAATCAAGGAAAAATAACCAAACTCTTTCAGAACTCAGGTAGAACGGTTGGGTTTGATATTTGGCTGCAATTTCTAGAATGTTGTGCATGTTATTCCATGTGACTCAGCAACGTTTCAAGCATAAARCACTTCAAATTGAGACAAAAATGCTACTGAAAGGAGGGGATGTGAAAGAACACTGGATTTGTGTATTTTTTTCCTATTTTTTTCCCAAACCAAATTATTTATTTTGATCTTGAAAACGTGTCTATTCTTTTTAGAGAGGCATATTCAGAAGGGAAGAGCAATCCCTCCCCGGCTAGCATTTAGTGTTGTTCCTACCTGCTAATTAAGTGAAGGGATTGTCATGGAGCTTGACAGACACATCCATAATCCCTACTCGAGAGCGTTTCGGCAGGGCTTTGTCCCTCATCCCATCACACACTCGCATAACAAAACGGCTCCGTGGCACGATGACAGCCCRGCGTCTGCGAGGAAGGAGATGGAGAAGGAAGATATTCCAGGCTTTCATGCTGGCACCCTCCTGATGAGTAATTCAGACAGTTTGGAGCCTCCTCATGGTCCYCTCTCCATCACCCCCACCCCTCTGTTCCCAGCAGCACATCTTGTCTCCTCCAGGACTCACACCAGCCTCTCAGAGCTGAGCGGTACATGATGTCAGATTAATCGGCTGGAAAGCAGCCCCAGAACGAAGCGAGGTGGGGAGGTTGCTCGTCAGGAGTGTCGTTCTGTCACGTTGAAAAATCATAGAAATGGGGATAGGAAGGATCTGAGTGAGAATGAAGGATCCAGATGAAAAGGGGTTGTAAGTGAAAACAAAATTCTTGTTTGGAAGTGGCTGGCAGTGATGGGGGAAGAAAGGAGGGACCAGGGAAGGGGGGGAAAAGAAAGATACAGAGTGCTGGAGGTGTGTGATGGCTGTCACCAGTGCACACAGGGATCTGAGCAGRCGTCCCCAGCTGCTTCTGCCTCACACCAGTGGAGAGGAGCCATCCCCTGTCAGGGATAGGGAGGGCATCTGACCCGGGCAGGGATCAAATGGGACCCTGGAAGTGCAGGGTTTTGCTGGAGAGGAGAAATGCAGTGCTACAGCAGCCTAGGAACTGATCTCGTGCTCCAGCACCAGGCACCCATCAGGTGGAGAATTTGCCCTGGACAAACCATCCATTGGTACCCCTGGATAAATCTTTCATTGGTGCCCCTGGATAAACCATTTGTACCCCTGGATAAACCTTTGATTGGTGTCCCTGGATAAACCATTGATAGCCCTGGATAAACCATCCATTGGTGCCCCTGGATAAATCAGCCCTTGGTACCAGCTGACCACTGCAGCTCCTGCTGTAGCAGTGGTTTCATTCAGAGGTGTCTCCTGTTGTTTCTCATGCTTGGCTGTAGTAGAATCCTTGCCAAATCCTCTCCTCTCTGCTGCTCTTCCATGAATGTTGTCACAAGAGCTCTGCTCTCCTTGAAGCTGAGTTGAAAATGTCTGACTGCTGCCCTGTAATATCTGCTCCCAATCTCCAGAATCATTTGGGGGCTCCATGCTAACTCCATCCAAACTCTTCCATAAACCTGGAGTTCAGTTCTYTCTCACTAAGGTTTGGGAGCCCAACATATTCCTGAGGTCTATTTTTTCCTTCTTATTTTTTATTTTTTCTTTTTTTCCTGTGAAACCCTTCCTATCATCATGTCCTCCATTYGCTGGGGCCTCCCCTGTGTTGCCAAATTTCTTCTTCCTCTGCTTTCCACCCACTCAAATTTCTTCTCAGTGTCCACAAGGAATCCATAGAACTGTTGGTTTTATTTCTCTTTTTTTTTGAGTTTTAATTTATTCTGTGTTTTACAAATGCAGAATGGTTTTGGTATAACCCACTGCAAGGACTATTTTGGTTGCTGGTTTTCAAGRGAGACTTAAATACCTGTGGTAACAAAAATCTGAGATTCCCTTCACAGGAATTCTGGGCTTGTTTTGCTACTTGCAATGTTGATGYTCTATGGAAATATGTTGTCTCATTCATTTTGACTGACACTGGCAGACGTGAAGCTCCTATGCAATAATTAAGACTATTTCTATAAGCAAGCTAATTTTTCTTGTAGCCTACATTTGGTGCTCAAAAAGAAATTTTTTTTAAAATCTTAATTTCATGCCAAATATTTCATGCTGAAATACAACAGATGAAGAAAAATTACTTCTTTCATTCAGCTCTGCTGCTGATTTTCCTCCCTGTATAGGGACCAGGTGCTGATTTCCTAGGTAATGACATCCAATAATGTCAACAAATAGGAGCTGCCTGTTGGAGAGGAAAAAATAAAAGCAAAAATATTCCAGTGGGAAGGACAAAGACAAACTGAGAGCTTGGAGGAAGTGTTGAAAACACTTCTCTGGAGGGTCTCAAATAGAGGTTAAACAAATGTTTCATTTTAGCCTCATTAGAGTTTGTTGGGGCTAAAGGAGAAATTACTGGCCTCACGCACACGTTTTTTGCACCTCTAAAATAAACAGATCACAGCGACAGGAGAAAGAGAAATTGGCTTCTCCCAGGATGTGAGACCAAGGTGAAGCTCCCTTCCAACCTCGGTGCCAAGTCACAGATGCCTCTCAGTTCTGTCACAGTGCCACAACATCTCACCAGGAGATGGTTTAAAAAACAAACCGAAAAAGACAAACAAGCAGCAGTGTTTGCAAACTGAGATGGGCACATTAAAGCATCTTTGGGATGGATTTCTCCCTGTGCTTTTTGTTGACCATTTGTTTCCTTTAATTGGAGCATGAAAGGACTGAGCATGTCCAATGCAGCTTCCCTATGCTAAGTACCACCTGTCAGGGAAATAAAGACACTCTMTCAGTCACTTTGCCTTGGAGATTGTAAGTTTTTCAGAAAGACATGCTGGCACACACCCACGCTGCTCCCCCCCACTGCAATCCCTTCCCATCCAGACTGCAGTGTGACTAGGAGCAGGAACAACACAGCAAATCCATCCATCTCTMTGGTATTTCAAACCTAAGACTTAACCCACAAATAAGTGACTTACCCCCAGCACCTTCCCAGTAATTGGACTCGATTTTAGAACCTTGTAATACCTGAAATAAAAGGGCAGGAGCTATAAATAAATCAGGATCAAAGATATTATTAGAAGATGTTATTAGAAAGACAAAGGCAGATTAAGTGGAAGGGACAGAAAAATATCAACCCAGCCACTCCAGCATAAACAAAATAGAGTAAAATTAGAGCTGGCTGTAGGCAGAGCTTTGGATGACTGGGGAGTGCATTTGCAGCCTGCTGAGCAAAGGCAGTTCTGCCCCCACACTGACGCACAGAAGATTTGGATTAATTTCAGTCCAGACAGGTAGTGCAGCTGCAGTTTGGGGCTGATAGCTGGGTGGAAAGGCAAACCAGAGGGCTGATGCAGACCTGAGTACTCTGCACCTGCTGGGTAACAGAGATACAAATGCTGGAAAAGGGGCAGCCAAAATGTATCTCGTAAGCAGCACACAGCGTCGCAGCAGTTTTAGCACAGCTTCCACAACCAGGGGTGTGATGTGAAGCTGCTGTGAGGRCCAAGGCAGCAATCAGTTTTCCCTGTCTTTGRGCTTCAGAGGGAAGCAATRGGATTAYTTTGGGACTCTCCAGGATCAGTTGRACRKAGGCCTCTGGGGGTGGGTTAGTTTGGGTTTGTGCTSTCTTGGTTGGGGTTGGGGTGRCATTTTCAAGGTGCWTTCTGGATTGATGTGGTGTCTGTGCTGGGGCAGGGCTGCTGGACACCCTGAGTCCTTCCCTACGGAGGGGAGGAAGGCACCATGGCCTGTGGAGGCTGCCAGGAGGTTTTGGGACTCTCAGAGGTTGGAGTAAATCCAATATCCAGCCACGCAGGGAGGTTGGGGTCATCTCCTGCAYACAAACTGCTCCTGGGGTCTCCTGTCACTCCCCAGGGTTTGCAGCACATTTGCAGCTTGTGCCCAGGCAGCACCAGCAAATGAACTCTTTGTCTTCCTCAGTTTGTGCCAGCACTGTTTTTTCTTATGATTAAAGTCTGGCCACAAATCTGTTCAGAGCCTCATTGCATTTGCTGTTTGCCATTGTTCAACAGTTTCATTCCATTTTAAGATTTAAAGGAATAGAAATCCTTATGGTCAATGTCCCTTGATAAAGAACTTTCTCCAAGTCTCTTTAAAATGTGTTTGTTTGACTTGCCAGAAGATTTCCTCTGTGAAGAGCAGAGAATGGGAATAAATACGGTAATGCAGAAATATGCAGGGGGATAAGACAAAAGGAACAGGAATTTCTCTGACTGAGGAGTTTTCTCCACCAAGGAAGTGAGAAAGGTTGTGTTGCMCATCATTTAAAGGAGATTTTTTTTTTAACAAATAAAATTTTTTCTTTGAAGTCTATTGCCACAAAAATGAATTTTGGACAGCACCTTGTATCATATAGGTCAGCTGCTAAAAATATRTATCTTAAAGATGAACTTTCCTTCTAGTTTTATACAGTGACACAACCAATCACAGCAAATGTTAACCACAAAGTGTTGAATCCCACAAAATCCAGACACCTTAATGCTTTATGAAGCAAAAGGAAGAAAATTCCTCAAGTACATTGGCAACAAAACTTTTTTAACCTTTCTTATCCATTTTTTCTTATGGCATGGGCATTGTTCCATGTCTTTCTGACCTTTCAAATCTGTAGGGAGAACAAAAGGAGGAGGAGGGACAGTTGACATTGTGGCCAGTGCTTCCTACTCCATCACCTCTTTGCCCTCCTTATTTATGTCCCTGTCAGAAATAGTGTTGTAAAGCCCTTCCAAAGAGCTCTTTTATTGAAAGATTTTWAAATATTTTTTAAAAAGCTGGGTTACCAGAGCTCTGAGAATACCTGCACCTTGATTAGGAAAGGAAAACACCTTTAATTACCTCTATGAATTTTTCTCTGTGGCATCATTCAGGTAGCTTATATCACAACAAATGAGGTGCCAACTTGACAACACATTTAAATTACAGAATTACTTCCTGTTTTGAAAGAAACCTGGAAAGGACATTGTTCTGGAGGTGGATTGGTCTGGTTCAGCTCGTTAAAGAGACAGCTTTGGGAGTGGGCTTCAAAACCACTTCCAGGCAGCTTCACTTGACTACAGAGCAGTCTGGGCCCAGGTTCTGACTCATGGGAAGATGCTTTTCCCTATCCCACTGGGTCTTGAATTGAAAATACAAATGACCCCAGAGCCTGTCCCAGACCTTAATTCTGGTTGATGCTGTAACAGGGGTGTGCCTACACTGCACAGCAGAGAGGTCTGAATTAGGAATTGGACAATGGAGGGGCATTTTGGCCAAGCTCTCACAGTTAGTCACAGGATGAGTACATAAGATGCTAGATTAAACTCAGGAGAAAACAGGATATGAATGACTAGACAAAAATGTTACACCCACTCCCTGTCAAGACCATAAATCTGGCCCTAGAAATTGGAATGAAAATGCACCAGTCCAGGCTCAAAATCCACTCAAGCATTCTTCCAATGGAGTGATGAGTGTCTGTTGTTTAATATAATGAGTTGAGGAATATTGCCTGTCCTGGTAAGTGGAATATTGAAGGTTGGAATAAGGATTTAGAACTTGTCTAAACCCTCTTAGAAGATTTGAGTCGATGAAAAAGTTGCTTAGTGTTTATCCAAAGATAAGAACACAACAAGAGCTCTTTCCACATTGTGTGTACCTTGAGGCAAATTATTCACKGACACAAAATATGGGATCTCTACTGCTGTTTTCACTGTTGCCAGGATATAGTGAAAYCCATCAGCTCTTTAATGAAGACAGAAGTACTGCAGAACTCCTTGATTTCAGCCTGGCCCTACCAAACTCATACTCTGTAGCTTAAACTCATGGCCCAAAACTTAAGGTATCACCTTGACTGACAAAAAAACCAAACCAAACCAAACCAAACCAAACCAAACCAAACCAAACCAAACCAAACCAAACGAAACACAAAACCCCAAACAAACAATCAAACAAAAAACAAAACAAAAACTCAAACAAAATAAAAGAGCATAAATCAGTTGAATAATTTCAGTGTTGTTTTATCTTTTCCCTAACTGAAATGGGTTCCAGCGCAGCTCTGGGAGGATTTTCAGTGTTTTATTCTTTCACATTGGTGACCTAAGGGAATGTAGTACCCCACGTTCACCCCAAAGCAAAAGATAACACTTTTTAGGGTCAATCTTTAAATTCTTCTTTGGAATCCTTGCATGATATTTGAAAAGAGAACAGAGAAAGGATCAGTGTCTTTCTAACTAGGACTGGTAGATGGCTCCAGGYGCTGATGGGATGCATCACTGGGACACGAAGCCAGGAAGCAGCTGAACAAGTGGTGTTGTTTTGAGTTGTGCTGTCACAACACCACAGGCAAGAGCTGGTCACTGAGGTGAGGCTGCTTATGCCAACCCTGTATTGCTGTCTTGGGAAACAACATGACAGAATAATAGAACACAGCCATTTTACAACCAGCAAGGTGGAAACAATGGAGAGGAGAGGGCTGAGGGGAGAAGAGAGCGAAAGTGTTTCAGATTATCCTATAGAGAACGAGTGTGTTTGATATCCTATTCACACAGTCTCATATGAAAGTTTAATGTCCTGGGGGTGCCAGCTCTGCACAGATCTGTGACTGTAATCAAGCCACAAATAATGGCTGTGTGAAAGAACTTGGAAAAGTTTCTTGGCATCTCCAATGGATGTGTTGCAAAGCTGTGACCCATTTTTCAGTCACGGTTTGTGTTTGATAACCATGAAGCCCTACAGAGTAGAGAGGGAAAAGAAATGAGGTTGCCTGAGCTGAAAGAAAWGTCTGTGTGAGCCAACCCATTGTGAGGTTTTACATCTTGATTGCCTCTTTCTGGAAAACTCTGCCAAGTCTAAAAGAATTTCCATAAYAGTGTGCATTGCTGATAKAAAACATAGAAAGTGCAGCATTTCTTTTCAACTTTTCAACTTGCAACTTCTTTCAACTTCTACAATACATCAAATTCCTTTCAGGATRTAATTACAACCTGTTTATTAGTGACAAAAAGTGCCCTTTTGGGGTTCTTCCCATCAGTACCAGAGGCAAARGTAAATTTTCTAATGAACAATTCAGTATAAGCACTTTGAAACTACCCATTAGCTGACACATTTTACCTGCAACAGACCTGAGTATATTCTCAACTATTTTTTTTTGCTTTTTTTCCATTCTAAATGGATTTTAGTGGCATTTCTTGACTCTTGTTGGCAGGAATGGAGATATTCACCATCTGTTCAAATGCACATTGGCCTTGGTAAATAATTCAGACAATTCCCCCAGCAATGGGCATGGGGAAGCAACCAATACTGGCTYCTGGCTGTTCCTGCAGSTGGGGTGGAGGCAGAGGGCAAWGCAGTCAGGTGAGTTGTTGKCACTGAACTCATGAACAAAACACCTCATCCAGCAGAAATGAAGTTATGAAAGTGTTAATGATCAGATCAGATCAGAAGATATTTGGGTTTGGCTTAAACAGCTTTATTCTGTTTGTTTTGGTATATGTGGTGCCCAGCACACCTTTCTGGGGAGGTACAGGACAGAGTAAAAATAAAGGGAAATTGCTACATGGAAATGAGCTTCAGAAGCTGTAAGACCATGTCAGAGTGGCTCATGGTTTGAGATGTCTTGCTCAGGGAGAGTAGAAAATACATTAACTCTTTGAAGTGTTTGCTGAACAACCTGCTCCTTGCTGCAGTTTCCCAGCTGTTGGCTTTGCCCATGAAGGGAGGCTGTGTTTTGGTTTGGGCTCCCAGCAACCAATTTCCAGACAAACCCATCTCAGTGGGTGGACCTGAGTTGGGATTTGCTCACAGAGGTGCCCATGCTGTTCAGAGCTGCATTTGCAAGTGCAGGAGGGGAATTTAGAAGGTTGCTGCTGGGAGGAGTGAGTGTCTCCCAGTGGTGTCCCTGCTCCAGAAACAACCACTGCTGCCTGTGCCTTTTGTGCAGCAGCGTCTCAGATGAAGTCTCTGCCACTCCTGGCATATTTGCTTTGTGTTCTGCAGAACTTTCCATCCGGAGTCACACAGGATATTTGTTCCCCATAGCATGAAAGCACGGCATCTTATGGCTTTTCCCTGGAGCAGAGTAACACATTCATTTTTAATTGTTGACCACTCTATCAGAAATCCTATTTCCCAGAGTTTAATTGTTGTGCATGATGTTTAATTCATGGCTTCCCTACAGAAATCAGCTGTTAACCTTTAAAAAAAAAATGTATTATTTAGTATTTATTTATTATTTAGCAATAACATTTTTAATTGTACAGTATTATATAATTTATTTATATTTTCACTACAAAATTCCATATCTCACTGGTCCCTCTCCCTTCCCCCCTTTTTTCCTGAAGAACAGTAAAAGCCAAAGAAAACCATAAAGSTTTCAAGAACCAGTTTTTGATATAAGATGTTCTTACACAGGACAACATTGGAGACGCATTTGAATCCTCCTGGAAGTCCTAAGCCAATGCTTAAGAGCTTTTGGAAATCAGGTCGTAGGTGAATATATTTTTCTTTCTTTCTGAATATTTCTTCCGTATTCTTACAAATGAGCTACCCTACAGAAAAGTTCAGTGGTAAAACTGAAGCCAAAGTTTCAGGGGATTTGTAGAAACAAGATTTCAGAGTTTCTGCCAGAGACCTGATGTGGCTGGTGATGTTCAYCCAGCCAGGGGATCATGCCATGCAGAATGTGCCTAGCTGAGTTTCACACRCAGAAAAGTGCCTTTGGAAACATTCCAAGACAATAATTATTGGATACCAGGGAGCTGCAAATAAGTGCTAAGAAATGAGGAAGCRCAGCACCAGTGCAGATCACATCCCCCCTTCTGGCTGCCTGGAATGCCCTTTCCTTTGGCTGCCATGCCAAAATCTCCATCTTTTCTTTCCGGCTGTCAACGAATGCAGAGTAAGATGAAAGGATTGGGGGGATATTTTGTAGTGTGCCCAAGTCTTAAAGCTCCTTCCAAACCCAGAGACCAAGCAGAAGCTGCAGGAGTCCCACTTTCAGCAGAACAAAGCTCTCCCATGATGTACAGCCCACGTTCAGCYGCCCCCACAGGGTCCAGCCACCCTGGCAGAGATCCAGGGATGGATTTCAGCACAGGGGGTGTGTTTTGAAGGTTCATATCAACAACATATTCCTTACTTTTGTGTTCAGACTTCTACATACATGGAAAGATATATAAATACTTGATTGATAGGGCTGACAAGCGAGCATTTATTTTCCTTCTTTCCCAGGCAAGTGGTGGAACTAAGAAAGCAAGCCAGGTTGGATGTTTCTTTGTAACCACYGGACTTCCCCTGTGGCTGATCCTCTGCCATTCTACCTCTTTGATTTACAAATTATCCCCTATTATCCTCACCTACACAGGGAGTCGTCACTGTTTCCCTGCTCTGAGTGAGTGCTGTAATGTCACTGCATCATCGGGGGAGGAAGTGCTACATYTGGGCAAAAATCAGTTTACACTGGAAGAATCACAAAGCTTTTAATGATGAAACTAGAAAGCAGTGCAAAGCTTTTTGCTGAGTTTGTTTGGTTTAAAAACGAAATTCCCATCAAATCCTGAGAGAKCAGAGCAGCACTTCCTTTCCTAATTTTTAATATAAACCTTGGCAGTGATGAAGACTRAATGGATAAAGCAATTACTGGTAAACTCCAACTCAGTGGGAAACAGAAAAAACCCATGTCATTTCTAAGAGATAGAATATCTGATACAGCTGCTGCTTTTTCAAGAACTACTTAAAAACATTATTGACTATTTTTCTCTGGAAAATACTTCAATCAGCATATATATTTTTTTTAAATAAAGCCTTTCTTCTCTCTTTCATGTTCTTCCTTCTTTCTTCCTTCTACTGCAATGTAAATTCTACTGCAAAGGAAGAAAGAAATCTGTATAGCAGAAATGACTCTCACTTCAAGCAAATATTGCCATAAGTAATTATGCCTCTCTCTGTTCTTGTTTCAGACATACTGATGCTGTGAATGAATTAACCAAGGAACAAAATGCTTCACTGCCAACTRAGAGCTAATCCTTGAAGTTTAGTGCTATTACTCTCAATGTATTTCAGTTGGATCTCAAGCCACGACATGAAGAGGAACTGATACCAGCGAAGGAGAAGCATTCGTTGTCAAGAAAGAGTCTCACGATTCCTTTGCTCCAAGGAAATTTGAATAAAGGAACACTCCCTTTGGAAACATGCCTATTCTACTTGGACAGAGCTAAAAATGGGTTGAGGAAAGCAAACAGAGCTAGAAAACATTGCAGAGAAAARCTACAATTTTCTAACTAAAAATTCAAGTTTTTAAAATTTTCATGGGACTTTTTGACCATSCATCCTTATTGGGACATTACTTCTGCACTTTACCCCCAGCACTCATGCAGGACAAGGAATTTGTCATGCTTGAATGGTCTGGATCAGCTTGTGATTTCCAGTGGCTCCCTTGGTGACTATTGAGATGTTTGTGCCTTGGGGCTGGAGCATCTCCAGGATGCTGACTCTCTTCTAGGCTGGAGCCCAGTAAGGTGCTGGCCCTGCCATAGATTTTGGGTATGGCATGGACCCCAAATCCCTGGCTCTGTGCCACTTCACAGCCCAGGGGYTCTTGGGCTGTGCTTATGATCCCTGTAGAGTTCTGTGGGTAAGAATTGCTTTGCTTCAAAAATGAGGATGGGAACAGTTTTTACGCAGCAAGGAGTTGCAGAACAGATCAGGATCCTCTGACAACAATTTGTGGTCAGAGGAAAGGCTGGTGTTTGCTGCATGAGCTGTCTGTGATTGCTGCTCTCCCCTTCTGTTATTGCAGGTAGCTGTGTGTCAGGATGTACCTCCAACACCCCCACCCTGCCTGAGCTGTGCTTATACATTTATTAAATGATGGTGTGCATTTGTACTCAGACTATTATAAATCCATTACTTCCCCAAGGCCAGAGGAAATGGTTTTAAAATGTGAGGTTTTTCTASAGGGAATTGAGAGATAAAAATACTAAAGCTCTGTGCTTGGCTTGTGCAGATCAATGCAGTACAATAACTGGGAAGACAAGCCAAGCTTAAAATATTACAAATGTGATTGCATGAAAAGCTTAACTTGACATTGAGTAATTATCTCTGCAAAAGTCTCCTAAACCACCCTAAGGAAAACCAAAACTAARACCAAGCAAAGAGCCTGGCAGTAAATCATAAAAGAGAAATAACKGTGTGTGTTCTTGGAACCAAAGCCTGAGTAATGTAATTGCACAGTAGTGAGTGAAACTTCAAATTTGTCCTTCACTTTTTCAATACAATGGAGAAGTGTAGACGAAAAGTCTTGGGATGGGAGATATCGAGAGGTTTGGAAAATTATTTTTCCACCAGAAGTTTCACAAAGATTTTTTCCTTCATCTGTAACTTTGTTTCTCCACTAAAAGTTTCACAAAGACATTTTTCTTAATCGCTAACTTTGTTTCTCCGTCATGAGAAACTAATTGTTTGGAACAATTAGTTCCAAACCTGACAATTGCTATTTGTGAYGGGAACAATGAAGAAAAGGAGAACAAGGCAATCTTTCAAACAGGACTCAAAACCAGTAATTAAAGTTCCTACCAAGTTCAGAAGCTGGTGCTAGGTTGAACTAAGGCACAATTATTATCCCCTGAGCAATAAGGTTTACCTGCATTTTCAATGAGACAATGAGATAATATTTCATTCCACAACAGTCATGATGTACCACTTAGTGCAGAAAATAAATACTAATGAAATGTTCCCTTTTCTGAAGCACTGAGCCACTTATAGGAATAATTTTTTGGGGGAGGAGTAGGAAGTATGTTTGYATCTTAGACTTCTGTCATTATTTCACTTGAACAGATGGAAGCTCAGCCACTTGTGATTGAATCACTAAAACGAAAGGCCATCACTGAAATGATGGTCACTCATTTGCTCAATTMCATGTGAAGAAAATTAGCAGTGGATAGTGATGGCTGTGAGTTTCTTTTCCCAATAACTCCAGTTGTATCCCCAACWCTGCATGTGCTCATGGCCAGGGAGCTTTGATTTTCCACTTCCACCTGGGATACATTCCTGAACTGTCTGGTATCCAGAAAAATGCAAATCCCTTGGAATCTAAATTTTACCCCAGGTTATGCATGAAGAAATTMTTTCTCTAAATATTGCAGGCACCCAACCCAGAACTCTACAGCAAGAAGAGTCAGACAGAGATTACTCTAAATAATTYTAATATATGGGACCATCTGCAATGGGACCCTGAATGCTTTTGTCTTCTCAGCTTGGAAAGTATGTTCCTGGTTTTGGAACACATCAGTAGCTGCATAAACCCATTTGGGATCTACAAGTGTTGGATTCAGGTCCCTGTCTTAGAGTGGGGTGAAACTCAGAGTCTGAAAGTGTCCAGTTCTCTTTGCTATAAACCAATGTCAGCTATTTCAGGTGCTGTCTGAGAAAGTGGCCAACACCTCCACTGTCCCCGGGTGTTGAGGGTGTTGAAGAATGCAGCTACTTTGCAAAGCACACAAATGTAGTTTAAAAAAAAAAATTAAAAATCTGCCAAACCTATGAAATACTATTCACTTAGATCTTCAATCAGCTCCTCAGTGCTCCATTTCTAATTATTTGCCATCTGGTGCAGCCCCTTCTCTTCCAAAGCAATGTGGAATATTCTTCTGGAGTAGGCACATGCAGCAGTGCTGCCTGAACATTAACTGCTTCTGACTGGTGATCCTGGGGAGCCTGATTGTTTGAGGCAAATCTCCTCCCCAGGGACAGCAGGATTTATTCCCTGCATCTGGGCTGCAAGTTTGGTTTTTTTTTTGTTGGGGGAAAAAATGCTTCCGTGTCATTTATAATGGATTTCATTCCAATAAACAGCCATCTTCTGGCTTATTATGACCGTGGCTTATCAAATAATAAAACCCTGTCACTCTGAATTCCTGGCAGTGGGACCAATCCAGCCAGCATCAATTTTGGTGTGCACTTTGTCATGCCATGAAACCTGCAGTGGTTTGGAGCGTGTGGGAGTCGCTGCTGTCAGCAGGGAAGGACCTCCCTGTGCCCCAGGGGAGCTGCAGGGAGAAGGGGGAGTGATTCCTCAGGTTCTGGTCCTTTGTACRCCATCCCACGGTGGTGCTGCCTAAATGTTCATTAGGGATGATCACAAAGCCATATGGCCAAAGAAATGCAACACGTATCTCCATGTGCTGGCAGAATGAGTCCTTGTAAATTCTGTCTCCTTTTCCACCCTCTGCCTGGGAGAGAGGAGAGTGAGGAGGCTGCTTTTACTGTGCTGAAGAGATGACAGACTTGATAACTTTAGGATGGAGCATTTCCAGAGCTTAACAATGAATGGCACAAGCTTTCTGAGGGGAGAAAAAAATAGGCACAGATTTTCAAATGCATCAGCAGGTTGCAAAAAAATGTGCTGATTAGCCATTTTTATATTTGACTTGAGATGGTTGGGACATGGCAGATCTCAATTTTATTTCTGCAACATTTTCCCTGTGTAACCTTATTCTATCTTTTAATTTCTCTGTGCTTGGATTCTCCCACTTTCTCCCTAGGACAGGAAGTGGGTCTTGGTACACATATATTTATTTATATGACACATGCTGATTTTGGTTGGGATGGAGTGGACTTTGTTTATAGTAGCTGGTGTGGGGCTGTGTTTTGGATTTGTGCTGGAAGCAGTACTCATAATCTTTTTTCCCCTGCTGTTATTCTCAACATATGAAATGAATCAGCTCTAATTTATGGTGATTCTTGATCTGCTGAAACCACTGTGCTCATCTCTGTTGTCAGGTCCAGGGCTTGAATGTGTTCTTTCCATGGACTCCAAATGCCTGCAGGAGTGCACCTCTTACCCCATTGCATGTCCTTAATAGTAGAACAGATGAGTAAATTTGAGCAAACCTCCTTTTTGAAAGAGACCCCACAGAAAGGAATAAAAATGTTATCATCAGGAGGAGTAAACTACCCTCACAAATAACAGCAACAGAGTCTTAAAGCAAAGGTTGGTTGTGTCTATATAGAGAAAATACTTAGTGTCTGTGTGATATACAAGGCAGCTTATCTCTTTGAGAGCAGGAGACTATAAAAATACAATTGCCAGAACGAAAGAAAATTGAAGCTGATTGCCATAGCAACAAAAGAATTACATTGATGAAACAGAAGCACATAAAATCCTTGTATGCTACATTAAAGACAAAGCAATCAAAAGTAAACAAGAGAGGATTGAAATTTGCTTGGCTAAAGCTGGAAATGACAAATGTTACCAGGTGGTAGAGGCAGAAATGAGCCCACAAGGAAGAAAAAGGCATCCCTGAGGAGCTGGGGATTCATTCCCCATTTCCTCCATGAGCAGGACAACAGGGACCTGGGAATGCAGCTATGAGCACTTCCCAGGCTTTGAAGGCAGTTTGTGGAAGCAAATTCCCCATCAGATGGTCAGTAACAACAGTTTTCATCTGTGCCTTTTGCTCTGATCTCCGTTCCTTTCTTCCCAACACTGATTTGTTTCTCTCTCCAGCTGAAATTCTCCCGTGGAGCTGGGTGAAACAGGGCTGTTGGCAAAAGGAAGTTTTCTTTTTCCATCTGCACCTATTGAAACATCTTGCTTAGACTGGCACCTACTTGYCCATGAAAACACACTTTTGCCCTTTTGGGTCTGCATGGCATGATGACACTGCAGGCACTGCAGCAGAGCCAGCAGCCTTCCAGAGTGCAATGGAGAAGCCACAATTTCAACCCCCCAACGTAAATCTGACAGTTTTCAGATGTGAGGGGTGGGTGGGGTTGAGGACCCAGACCTCAGCACCTCYCACAGCATCCAAACTGTCGTGGAGGATGCAGGGCTGTGCCATAATTCCTTGTGAGGCCCTTGTTCAGGGAAGGATAATTGCAAACCTGAGGGCTGCCCTCACCTCCTGAATCACTCCCACAGGCAGCTGGTTGGATGAATTTACCTGGAGCTTAMGCAGCATAAATCTCAATGCTGTTACCCCAGAAAAGGAGGATGCTCCTATGTGCATCCCGGTCCACTCAAGAACAACCATCCTCATCCTTTGGAGAGGGAGCAATGTTATCCCAGGTGAAACCATTTGGAGGAAGTGTCTATTTGTCACGGCTTGGTCTGGAAGAATAAAAAAATAGGAGGAATTAAATCGAAGATCTTTCCTGAATGCAGTTATAATTAAAATATTAGGATTCCTTATCATAACAAAGCCTTGAAGTCAGCCCAAACGTTGTAGTTGAGCACAATGAAAGCATTCCAAGGAGTGGACTGACATGTCCTTAAGATACAGCAACATTTAATCTGCTAGATTTTCATCAGCAATAATGACCAAACCTTTCAAAATTACCACAAAAATTCTTAAGACTAGAATAAAGTTGACTGTYCTTGTAATTACACTCATCTTCCTTTCAAAGGAAGTGACAAAAAGAGTTAGGGAAGATTAACTAAGACTTAAATGCACAGAAATAACTCAAGGCATATTTAAGCAAGACTTAAATTAGTCTTTCATTTGGACATGGGAGATTCCATTAACAACAGTGAAATGAGGAAAGCCAGCTCTTAAAGCCTTAGCTCTGAGCTCTGCTTGGAGGCTGTTTCTGAAGTCCTATCCATCTCCCAGATCTTAGTCCTTTTTCATCCTTTGTCATCCTTTTTATTTTTTTTTTAAGTTCTTTTTTTATTTATTTTTGCTGTACTTTCACAAAACTCTTTGCCTCAGCCCTATTTGGGGTTACATGTTTCTGTACAGGACAGCCTATCCATGCAGCTCCTGACTCTCTGGTTCTCCCTAAAAACCTGGTGTTTAATGGAGAACTGCACTGTGCAGCATCAGCAGCTCCTGCACAGAGGTGGCTCTGAGTTGTGAGGAGGAAAACAGAGAAGAATCCTCCTGGCTTGCACTGGAGTAAAGGTTTGCAGCATCCTGCCATGCGCAGATGGGCACCAGAGTCATCCTGGTCACCATGGTAATAAGATAATCAAAACCAACCCCTGAATTTTTAACTCTGGATGATGAATGGCAGAGACAGAAAGTGTCAGGGCACAGGCAGAAGGGAAGAGGTGTGTGAAGGAGGGTGTAGCTTTGGAGCACAGGAGCTTCTTTCTCCCAAGGAGACAAAGAATTAATCATTTCAGTAAGAGATTCCTATCAAAGCTGGAGGATAATGTTAGGAGTTCCCCCCAGCCCAACATGAGATCATTCCCATGCCTGGAAAAAGTGTGAACTTGTGTCCAGGGTRGCCATGGTGGGGTCTCTCTGCCTTCCCCAGGGTGGCCTCCAGACTTCTGTCATTGCTATCTTCACCTCTGCAGTCCCTGTTCTCCTAATGTCTGCCTTAAATCTACCTTGMTCCAGTGTTAGCCCATCAATTCCAGTTGTTCCTGGTGGGAATATTGGGAGGGGACTGTTCCCTCCCTCTTGAAAGGACAACTGCTCTTCTGATGTTCCTCTATCTCTCTTCTTCAGGTCAAAAATCTCAGCTCATTCAGTCTTTCCTTGGGTCACATTACGTAGATATTTCATTGCTCTTGTCATTCTTATTTATTTTCCTTTACTCACAAGAAATGTGTCCTCCTTTCCAGGTTTACTCTTGCAATAAAARGACTCCTTTGGCATTTTTCCTCTGTACACTGTATCTTATGACTCTTATTGATATTTTTTTTTTTAATCTCCACTAAACCAGACTGTAAAACCAGGGGACCAGGGGGAGRATGAACTTCTATTCTGCTTTGCTGGGATTGCAAATTGGACCCATCCATTTCTCCAAGCAGGAAAACAAACAAAATGGCAATACTCTGGGGAGGACACAACCAAAACTGTGCAACAAGGAAATYTGTAAACCTACTTTCTCTCTGTGGGTGGCTAAGTGGCTGTTTGAAGACATTTAGCATCACACATGAAATTGAAGGAACAGAATAATAAAAGAAATAAAAGTGCATCTTCCTATTAAAGAAGCCCTTTGTTTTATCAAAAATTACTGGATTGCTGATTTAGGATGGCAGGGCTGGAACTCTTTGTGAGGGGGAAACAAGCTCCMTTTGGGCTTGTAATTGCATTAACACGCACTTGTGAAAACACTCTTAAGGCAGTGCTGCGTGTCCATGGAATTGCTGCTCCCCTTGGCTGGGGTCCAAAGGTACTTTGGGCACTGTGGAGAAGGAGACAAATGGGTGCCATTTTCATGGCTAATGATCACAGGCATTAGCAGGCACAGCAGCAGGGGCRGGGAAGGAAAGATGATGGAAACCTTGCTCAGGAAATAAAGCCCGCTGCCCTCGTCTGAGCGCTGCAAGCAAAGCAGTGAGTTTGTCCATGCTGCTTCTGTTGGGAGCCAGAGTTCTTCTCATCCCAGACATTCCTAAATGCAAGGAACAGGTGTACTGCAGGTGTCTGTGAAGGCCTGGGGGACTCCTAGAGGTTGCTGTGTTTTTAATAACTTGGGTAGGGGTAATGTCAGGTCGCAGCAGTAGAGAGGGATCATTTACACTGCTAAACTCCTTCCTGCTTTAATTGCTCTCCCCTACTAAATCCCAGACCAGTTAGTTGAAAACTAATTTAGCTATTGCTGCAGTAAACTGCTGTGACAGCAGTGTCTACAGAYCTGCATGCCCCTTATCTTGCAACAACTGGAGCCAGGACACCTTCCCATTCGGTGACTTCCAGGTCCCACAGGAGCAGCTGAGATGTGCATTTCAGGCAGCCCACTGATGAGTCTGTAATGAAACACCCCCAGGACAAAAGTCACAATGTGCCTTGCAGCTGGGGAAGAAGAAGAAATTAGAGTTGCTATTTTTCATTGATGTCCTGCCCCACCACGAAGGGATTGAGGCTTGGGTACACTGCTTTGCTTTTTAATGCCCTGTGTTGAAGCTTGAGAGACTAAGTGCAGTGCATGAGGGACAAGCATCCATTTTCCCTAGCTGGAATACATGGTTCTTTGAGGCTTTAAGGTGATTTTCACTCAGACAGGAAGGAAAAAACAAACTGGATGAAAGCCTCCAGATAATGCAGTCCTCATGTGTAATCTAGTGAAAAGAAGAAAGTACCCATAGAGATGTGCAACTTCCAGGACACAGCCACACCCTGCTTTTAAGCCTGTGCCCCTCTGCAGCTTTGGAACAGCTGGGCCTGCTCCCTGGGGCTGCCCTTGGCTTGCAGTGAACCTCTGACCCAAGGGAAGAGCCCAGATCCAAAGCATTTTACATTTAAAGAGCAGCATAATTCAGGGCAGGTCTGCAGGTAGAGGAGTTGTAGTCAGTGATTTAGAGCTGTCTGGGTTGACACATCCCTTATCCAGATGGGGCACCAGACCATGTCTTCCTCCAGTTAAAACCTATCCAAACCAGCTCCATTCAGTTTGGCTTTCACATTCAAAAGGTCTTTGGTATTTACTCTGGAACTAAACCAAACCTGCAGATTTTTCATCAAATAGAATCGACTTCAACTCAATATAGCCCATCCTACACCTGTGGGTTTTTAATTCATCCTCCTCTCCAGCATCTCAGGAATTCCCTCTTGGAGTCTGAAATAGAAATCAAATCTCTACACGATTCTGGCAGCACGCCATAAAAAAACCCCAAAAAAAACTCCAAACCCCCATCATATTGACAGGTAAGAGGAGGGAGTCAGGAAGGATGCTGTGTTTGGATTGGAAATAAAAGTAATGTGCCTGTTTGTTGACAATCCTCTGTGCCTATCAGCACTGTAGCAAAACCTGGCAGTACAGACTGTTTAAATTCCAACACTGCAGATCAAGTTTTACACTTGCACACAAGGTGTAAAGGCAATGAGCCGACCAACCTAAAATTAATCTGTGTGGGAATGTGAGAAATTGTAGGTGTGCTGGGTAATGGATTCCAGCTCTTCAGTGCAGCAGACTGGAAAAGGCAGGGGATGCCCTCAATTCCTTTTTAACCTCTTGCACCKTGGCTCCCTTATTGTGTTGCAGAGAAGTGACAATTCTGTTTTTCATAAATTAAGGGAACAAGCACACCTGCTTAGTGTGGTCCTACCTTGCCAGTGATCTTGGAATTGTGGAGGGGATTTGGAAAACAAAGGAAGCTAAGCTGGCAGAGGAGCCAATTAGGGGAGGAGATGAATGATGGGGCCCTGGGAGACTTCTGCTGCCTCAGGAAACCCTGGGATTTCTACATGATTCTTAAACCCCCAAACTTTCTAAATGAGTCCCTTAAAGGCACACTGCAGTGTTGAGCTGAAGTGCTGGTATGCAGAGGCTCTAATGGATTGAGGTAAGTTTTATTTTTAATCTCCCTAGATGTAACAAAAAAAACAGTGGCAGCCACCTTCACCTCCTCATTGCCTCTGCTCTTCTCTTCCTCTTCCCATTACTCCAGGACAGCTGTCATCAGTTCCAGCTCTCCAGCTCAGCACCACAACAAGCACCACAGCTGGTTTTGCTGGTGAGATATTCCTGGAGCCCCACCAGTGCCCTCAGCTTGCCAAATCCTCCCCCATCCCTGCAGGGAGCCCACCCTGGCCTCTGCTCCTGTGGGGATCCATCACACACTCATGGATGCACCCACACACCTCTGGGAGCAGCCTGGCCTTCACACACAGCTCCCTGGTGCACAAGAACTCTGAAGTTCCCTTTCTCCTTTATTTAGATTTTAGTCCCTAAAGTGATGCAGAATCCTCAGCTCTAAGAGGGCCTCGTGTGCAGCTTCCTTCTGTTCGTGGAGAAAATCTCCCGGAGTTCTGCGTGTTTGGCATTATTGTGCTGAGGCCATATGGCACCAAGCTCATGGATCAGCCCTGGAGGAGCAGAGGGGGTGATTCCCTCAGCCTGGGGGAGAGCAGGAACTGTGCACAAATCCCTGATCTCACAGAGAAGGAGGAGGCCGGACAACCTGCAGATGGCTCYTGTCCTCYGGGCACGGCCTGCAGTCAGGCCTTGCAGGACAGAGAATTTGCACTGCAGGAAGCAAATTGTCACAGTGGTGACACAAACTTGGTGTACCACTGAGCACAGTGCAAAGGAGAAAGGCAGGGCTGATACAGCTTTTGGTGAGACCCTCCCTGCTTCATGCCATTATCCAGGATGGATGGATACCCTCAGACAGGCCAAAGGATTTGCATATGAACACAGACAAGTGAGCCATGAACAGCTGGAAGCTAATGGAGACAATATCCAAGGTGTATTTTTCTGCCCAGAACTGWTGGAGCAGCATTTGTTTGTCAGTGTTGCAGCACAGAAAGCAAGCCCCAGGTTTCAGTGCCCTGACACGGAGGCGTGGGCTCCATCAGGGCCCAGCACGGCCATTCCCRGTTTAGCCCTCGCTCCCTCCTGTCTGCCTCCCGTTCCCACTGGAGACTTGACAGGCAATTTATTAACTCCACAAGCCTTCACACAGTCAAGACTAAATTTAGAATTATTATTCATGGAGATGAAAGCTAACATAGTGTCTCCATTACCTCTTGAAATAAGGGGTCCATTAAGGAGCAGTGAGGTAACTGCTTCCACAAGGTGCCATCTGTTCACAGGCACATGTAATCTTTCAGTTCCAATTATCCTCAGAGATCTCATTTGTTTCTCAAAACCATGAGTTGGTTCAAATATGAGACTACTCMTTTTTTTCACCAACTCCACTAACYCTTTGGATCATATTCTTTCTGGAAAAYGCAATTTCTTTATTTAGTGCATCTATCTCCTGAGGTTTGAAATTCTCCCTGAGAGAGCCCAGGCCTGGATGTTGGCTGGTGGAAAACTAAGCTAAATCTAGCTTTTAATGTCTAAAAAAGCATGAGTTATTGCTAAACTGAATAATGACCACGGTATTTATTTATGGAGTTGCTATGCCACTGCTACCTTTTCCTAACTTATTACTTTGTAAAGCTCCTTGGGATGTCCAGAATTTGAAAGGTGATATATTAAACTGGGTTCTATTATATTTCCTGTTGCTATCAGCAACTTCCCTTTTTAGCTTGGTTTAAGGCATCTATGTGTMTTTTGTGAAATGCATTCCTATTCCTGTGCTCCAGGCTCCCAGATGTCCATTTTAGGTAGTAAAGACCAAATACTRGGAGGTGCTACAACCAACATTCTTTCAGAGCACCAGTCTTTAATCCTGTCAGAAGGACTAAGAGGAGTTTGAAATGAGAGGGCAGAGATGGGAGCATTGCATTCCTCATTTGTCATTTCACTGCTTGGGTAAAATAGTATTAAACTCAGTGAAATAACATTAAGCTCTGCAAAATAATCAGTTTCCTTACCCTGAAGAAAGATTTTATTTTTTCCATTTCTCAGAAGACACTTCTTTACCACCAGCCACAAATTCTGMTACTGTCTTCTCCCCAAAAATTCATGAAACAATGTTCTTCCTTTTTAATTCCAGCACAATTCTGTGGAATTCTTAAACAGCCCATCAAAAATTGTAAGAGCTATTGACAGGGCAGTGTAACAAACTAATAGCTGAAATGTACTGTGCTTAGAAATCGGTGGACTTTTTTGGCCTGAGGGAGCAAGAGTCTGCTGATGGCAATGGCATTGAATAATGAAATGTTAGGAACCTGCCTTAATCGTGGGATCCCTGCAGAGAACACAAGTTTACCAAGAGTCACCAGAACTGATATTTCTGAGCACATCGTGGTGGAAAGAGTTACAGAGACCCTTAGGACAATTAGCATTTCCCCAGGAGTGAAGATGTCCTTTGCTGGAAGCTGAAAGATGAACCTTCCCTCCCTTTGTCACTTCTGGAAAACAAGCATTTCATTTCATAAGGACTTCTTTTGTTCCCTTTGTTCTAGGAGATAATCTTCTTAACAGTCTAGGCACTTAGATCAAAGTGTCTGATTTCAGAGGGATTTTATGGTTGTTGTTGCTGTTTTGTGTTTGCTTTTCAAATCATTCCTGATGTATCTTGCAGCAAGAAAAAAGAAACTCTCTACGGGTGGGTAAGCTGAACCTAAACTCCCAATCCCACATGGAAGATGCTGAAAACRGGCACATCCCATCAGTTCCAACACAGTGATGAATCCAGCTGAGTTACTTGTAATAGTGTCTAAGAAAACAGATGAGCAGTTGAATCCAGATTTTCCAAATAATAAGTTTCCACTGGGAGGCTGCATAATTCTTTTCACAGATGGACATCCCTGTAGACTTTCAGTACACTTGACTATTATTTGAATGAGGAAAATGGGAAAGGAATATTTTAATATTTGAGATTTTGCCTTTCCCTTACTACACTGATCTCAGAATTATAGCTCTAGGACTTACTTTTAATAAATTAAGATTCTAATGCTTATGGACACTTTTAATTAAAAATACACATTCTCCATACCCCCTTCTTTACAGCTTTAATTCTTCTTAAGTTGCTGGGATTCAAAAGGAACACTGGGGCAAGAGCAGAACAAGGAAGTGGGTGGATGGGGGTGCTTCTATTAAGTCAGAAACATTAAAAATCAAAGGCTGCTGAGACACAGATTTATCCTGCTCAATCCTGGACCTAAAGACCATGCTCTGACAGTAGGCATTTGGGCTGCCACCTTCAAAAAGCTATTAAGATCAAAGATGAATGAAATGTTTCCAATTAGACATAGTTAATACTGAGGATTGCTGAGTCTGGTGGATTCTCTCTCTCCCTGTGCACACACACGTGTGATCCCACACAGAGTGAACTCCAGAGGCTKCTTGCAATGAGCATTGGTTAGCCTGAAATTTCAKYRTCAGAGACAAAAKTCAGTTGATTTAAGGATAAATAAGRCAGGCAGAGAGAACAGCAAAGGGTCCATGGTGTTCATCCTGAATTCATCCCTGCCTTCTGCAATAGAATACTCCCAGATCTGCTGCTGAGGATCAGCATTTACATTTAGACCTTGGCTATCAGAATGGATACTGCACTAATGTTTAAGAGCCTTAACATTTTGTGTGGGCTATAAGGAATATGCTATTGCTGGTTCTTTTCCAATTTCTAGCTGATACATACACACATACACGCTGTTTATGTATTGCATTGGTACTGGATAAATGAAGACCCCAAATTGCTAGCAAAATKCATTTAGATTTTAAAATAAGATCATTTTGGATTCATTCCCTTTCAATTTTGTGCTTTTGCCAACTGATAAAATAATTACTTTAACTGTCTGTCATTCTCTGCTCTGCCACAACATGGAGATTTATTTAATAGATGCAGGAACAAATACTTCAGCTGTGACTCTTGCCTAGTASAGTGATGCAGTTCAGAGCAGTGACTCTCACCCTGTGGAGCAGAACCAGACCATGAATTTAACTAACCCAGAGCATACTTCAAGTGTTCTCTTCTTAGGATAAACTCTCCTTCCAGCTTCCCCTTCAAAATCCGTGCAGTACAGTAGGTGCATCTGATCCAAGGAAGTTGAGTTTCAGACACAGCTTGCTGCAGAACTGATTGCTGTGAAAGCAGCACGGTCTGCAGAGACCCAGGGGCTGCTCCTCTGGTAATTAATCAGTGGGAAAGTCTCAGAGACAGCAGGGCAAAGGATGGGAAGAAAAATCTCACAAAGCTCCAGTGACTCCAGAGTCTCTTCCTGTGAATAAGAATAGAGTCACATCTCAGCAGGTCTGGAATCAAATGCTGGTATCCTCCCACGAATCACTGAAACACCTCCAGCCTTTCAGAGCCCAAATTCTGAGCACAAGCTGGTGCTGCTGCTCTTTTCCATGGGTATTTAGTACTGACATGTGTGTGAACCTGGCTTGTCTTGCACCTGAGGTACCATTTGCATGAAATAAGTTGTGCATCTCTGAGGAACATTGCATCATCTCAGCAGACTTTTCACAACCTTAGGGAAACGAAGACTTTAGAATTTTCCCTGAAACTGGGAGAAAATATTGCTGTGGGACTATCAAAATGTTCTCTTGTAACAAAAATTAGACTGTCTCTTGGATTTTTATTTAATTTCAGTGTTATAATTATCTCCTGATTGATAATATACAATGTATTTGCAAAACGAAATGTCATTTCAAATTCCCAAAGATCAAAATATTCACATGAAATCAAATTGAATATTTTGACATTGTCAAAGTGCTGAAGTTCTTTATTTTTCCCTTGGAAAATCTGATTAAAATCAACACAAGTGCATACAAATGTACAATTTCATCAAAACACAATTTTCTAACAGGAACATGTTCTGCCAAAAAGAAAGAAGCATTTAGGTATCTTCAACATTGACTCTCTGGGTGAAAAGATAAGCTTAATTATTGTTTTGTTGGCTAAGGAAGCAATTCAATTGAATAGTGCTATTCTCTTAGTGCAATGGCAACATTTAATTCTGTATTTACAAATAGGGGACCAGAGAGGAGGCTCCTCCAGCTGTGCCATCGACTTCTCCAAGATATAACAGGACAATCTGATAGAAAGAAATTAAGAAAAGGGGAAAGAGAAAGTCTTCACTTTGCCCTTCTYCCTCCTTCTGGCAATTGTGATGATCACGAACTTTCTTATTCCAGCACCCAGAGTGTTGCACCTAACAGATACTTACATCTTAAATTTTCATGTATTTATGTAATCCTTTTCAGTCTATTAGAATGCTTTTAAATTCTCTCACAATTTTGTCCTGCAGTAAATCAAGTAGTATCTCTCTCAAATTTCTCTAGTGCTTTCAAGTTCCTTGATTATTTAAAAAGGTATAAGCAAGATGAAAACAACGAAACAATTGTATCCATTTTGGTCCCACAGCTCAGACTTGAAACTGAGAGAATCCTGAGTGGAAAGTGAGTTCAGTCATTGACTTTCCTGCCCCTCTTTCCCACCACAATTAATCAGAATGATGGATGCCTCATGCTCACTAAATGAGGAGGTTTATGGATGGTTCTCAGCAGTGCCACAGCCCAAGCACCATCAGAGATGCTGGCTGATTTCCATATCCAATCTCTCATGCAAATAAATATTKAACATCCATTTCATTCAAATTATTAGTCACTGCTCCCCCTCCCTTCCCCTTCTTAYGCCTGTTAGAATTACTCATTTTTGAGAAGCATYRGGGGAACAATCCACAATCAACAGCGTGTCCAGTGTTCAGCCTTGCTGCTTGCAGGGTGACTGMTCCCAGACCCAAATATCCCCAGTAMCCAGGSACYTGACTGGAGGGGACAGACAGCCTCCAACTCCTGAGTGACTCTTCCCTGCAMACTGCCTTCAACAGCACGTTTAAYATGCTTGAAATGAATCATATTCATTTTTATTCACCACAGATTTCCATGTGATGTTAAAACCCTTTACTAACAATGAGMCTCAGGTTCATTAGTTTTGGCTGGACAGGCAAGTCACACAGTATTTTCCTATCTCTTTATTTGGATGAATATGCAAATATTTCTATGACAGATACAAGCATAAGCAAACTTACAAGTGGGTATTTGCAAATACGTGTGCCACTCTGAAATTAGCTCTCTACAAACAACCCTGCCAGTAAAACTCATTGTTAGAGTGTTTGCAGAGAGCTAACAGATGAGAGGGTGGATATAGCTGGACTGAGCTCATTGAAATACCCAAGCAAATAGTTTCTGAAGTTCCTCATTATTCTCCCAGTTTTATTTTCAAAACATAATTAAATATATAGATTTGGCACCTTCTTWAACTGCTGAGGACAAACAGGAAGATAACAGGAGTCTCTGAGGRCCATTCTCATTTTGGTGTCTCTCTCCACATTCTCGATCTCCCTTCTGGATCATCATATCCCTGCAGCCTGGGGTTGGATTTTCTGCTGTCTCCAGTGCATGGTCTGGCAGAGCTGAAGTGGTCCCTCATGTGGAATACCCAGAAGTGCCACAGTTCATTCAAAAGGATCATATTCCCTGGAATGGGGTGATTTCTGCTTCTGCTGATCACAACTGGGACTCTTTAGTGGGACAGAAGGCAGAAATTTGCAGAGCAGCAGCCTCCAGCCATGCCTTGCGCCAGCATTCACTCTCTCCACAAGTAGATAAGCAATGGGATAAACCTACTTCATCCAAAAAAACCCACAATAGTTCCAGATAAGTGCATCTGGTCCAATAATTTCTGTGGACATTTTGTCTCACACTCAGATGTGCCCGATTTTCATTCAACAAGTGACTTCTTTGACTGTGTTGCTAAACACACCTTTCACCTCTTTATTATTCCCCCTTCTCCTTGAACTTTCTCCAGTAACCAAAATGCAGGAGCTCTGTGAAATTGTTTGGATGCACCACACTTCAGAGATACAGCTTTGAAGCAGCAACACTGAAATGGGAATAAATGAAAGCTTTAAAAGTAATAAATTAATTAAATTCAGATTAATATCTTCATATCCAAGAACATGAAGTGGCTTTGATTTCCAGGTAACATAATTTTCAGATTAATTACTAGCAATGCTGCTTAATATATCATTTAAACTGATTACAGGAGGCAGAAAATAAGAGCATCTTCATGGGAGCTTAGTGCAGTTTAACTAATATTCTTTCACTTCAAACCTTCAGGTAATTCATCTTAACTTGCTCAGATGTCCYTGTGCACCTGAGCAAGTGAAGATGGATAACCTGAGGTCTGGGTGATTTCTTGCTCATCTCCAGCTGTCATGAACACACCTGTAGCACTGGGATGAGCAGAGGGTACCCACCACCAATAATTGTGATTCTGCTGTGGATTTGTGGCTGCATCAGCTGCTCTGTGCCTCTGCTGCCTGCAGTGATCTCAGGGGTTCTCTGTTCTTTGGTGTGCACTTGTCAGGGAGCAGCTCCTCACCTTGCAGCAGGGGGAGAGAAAGGTCAGGTTTTGTATCAGTGTGATACCAAACTGGGATCCTCATGTGCTGGATCCCATGAATCCCATGAAACACTGAGCTTTTGGAGCTCAGGATCCAAAAGAGGGTTTCTCTGTAGTCTGACAAGTTGGTAATTTCTTTTGGTTTTGTTTTAAAGAGATGAACTTTTCCCCCTTTTTTTCTTCCCCTTACTGTATCTTATTGTCCTAAATCTCCAAGCAGGTAGCAAAGAGGAGCTCTYAACTCTCTAAAGCAACCACAATTAATCTGTGCTTAGGTTAAAAAGTAAATATGTCAATTGAGAACACATCAAAAAAACCTGGACCTTTTTTTTACCCTCCTACCATGATTTGTGAAAGTGATCATGTCTTATGTTTTTCCTGATAGTGATGATACCATGGCTGCTCTATTTTGTAGGAGAAAGGGGATTTTTTTCAGATAACCACACACCCAGACAACCATCCTTGAGTGGAATTCTGTTCATGCTCATTGCTTGGTGTGTGTGAAGGGAGGTAGAAGAGAAAGGGGAAGGAAAAAGGAAGAAAATAACTGGAGAGAGTGGAAAAAACCAAAAAAGAATGTTTCAGCAGGAAGACTTAATATAGAAAAGAAAATWAAAAAAAGTTGTATTTTACAGAGAAAACACATTTTAGCATCAGCCTGCAAGCCTCCTTTTAGATAGGATAACATATTTCCTCAATGACAAAAGGAAAAATTTACTCTTTGGGAGAAAAAATCCCTGGTTTAAAATACAGRGCAAAGGTCTCAGAACTCAATCTGGGGTTTTTTTTTGGAACCCAAAATAAATAGTTTGAGCTGTTATCAAATACAGCCAAGTTCCTCTGGGTTTGCCCATTCTTAGTTATCCTCTGGCCTCTTCTGTACTTCTGTTTATTCTAAAATACATCAAAGCCACATCTGAGATAAAACACATCAAACAGCAGCAACCTCTGGAAGAAGGGAAATTGTAAGTGAGGAATGCAGAGAACAGCAGGATAACCATGTTGAGTACAGAGGGATGAGGATTTTGAGGAAGGATGCCCAGTGGACCTCTTGGTTTGCTATAAGGACAATGCCATCTGTGCACTTGACTGGTGTTTCCTCTCTGGAAATAACCAGCCATCACTATAAAACAGATTAAAACACACTCAGTGTGTGTGCCTATGGAGATGTGGGCACAAAGCACACAGGGCTGCAGTGCTGAGGTTGGAATCAGGGGAGAGAACGTGTAAAGACCCATAAATTTCTGTCCCCATTCCCTGTAAAYACCAATAGTATAGAACAGCAAGAGTGTCATTGTATTTGTAGCATATGAGGACAGCATACATTTGCAAAAATCATCTTCCTTTTTCATTATCATGGTTCTAAGCTGAAATGTGCCACAATAATTCAAAGTTTTCTGCTGCTCCCACACCTAATTACTTCYCCATTTTCTGTGCCACCAGCTCTTTTTTACAGAACTATTTTGTTCCAAACTGCAACAACATCAAATGCCAACTGCAAGATTTCTTTCTCTTGCTGAGGGAGAAATGCYTTTTTTCCAGTCAGCTTCAGCAGCACATGGTATCAGGATTGAGCAGCTSTTTGCAGCTTCCAGCTCGTGCACAGGAGCCATCCTTGCCAGGGAACAGAAGAACCTGAGGGGTTCTGGTGCCTCTTTGGTTTCTTTCCCAGTTAACCCCTCCTCACATCAGCAATAATATTTTGTGAGTAAGATACTTTTTCATCCAGCATTACTTGGATGAAAAAGTGCATTCCAAGTCAAACAGGAATATTTTAGATGGGACAAATGGACTAAAACCCTGCATTTAGAAAAAAGAAAGGAACAGCCATGAGTAAAGACCTCTGTTGAAATCTCTTGAAAATCTTATTTTCCTGTCAGTTCTGTAGATCTGTAGATCTTATATCTCTGTAGATTCTGTAGATCTTATATCTCTCCCTTAGGCTCCAGCAAGAGGCAGAGAAGGCTATTTTGGTGACAAGTGTAAATGTTTAAGCAATACTGACTGGCCAGCTGAGCAATGTGGTACTCTGCTTTCCTGGATTCTGAAATCTACAAAATCCTGGCTCTGAGTTTTTTATTATTTATCACTTTAATAAGCTTCTGATCAATCTTTAAAAACATGGGATATGCTGTGATGGCTGTCTGATACCATGTTGTTAATTTTCTCCTTTACAAAAYACTCCCCCAAATTTAAGTGACTTTGCTCTGAAAGGAGTGCAGAAAAATGTATCTATACTGTTCTAGGAATCATTTTTTTGTCATCAAAGGTTACACTTCTCTGGAGATACTTCAAGGTTCTCTTCAGACCTAGACTTCTTTAGGTAAGGAAGCTCCTTTGGTAGAGTGGACATCAATACTTTGGATGGATGARTGGAGAGGAAGTAAAATAGGACCAATGTTCTCCACAGCTGCAAAAGATCCTTTTAATTGATTTCTTTTGGTGCTCAGGACTGTGAAGGGCTTTTCAGAGAGGGATGGCAGGAACTGTGCATAGATTTTATCTCCTTGAAGGAGTAATTTGTCAGGCTCTGCATAAGCAGAGATGTGGATGCACTGAGCTTTTCCCTTTTGCCAGGTGCTCTCCATTTTCCATAGTGTGGACACCAAAGTTGCTCTGAGTGGTCAGATGGAAAAGGCAGGAGAAGKGGGATGTGAAGGACACAGCAGGAGAAAGCAGAGCCAGCCCAGGGTGACATCACAGGAAAGYTGAGGAAATAGAAACAGCTCTGATGCTTTAATAGGTCTTTGTACAAAGATCATCAGCTGGGCCTTGCAGCCCAGAGAAAGCTCCAGGTTCCTGGAAGGATTTAACAGAGAATAGCACAGAACATCTCCATGGGCTGCACTGCATCCTCAGGCCACATACACACCTCATTACACCTAATTAGCCCACCTGCTTCAAGTGCAAACTTCCCCAACCCACTGCAAGCAGGATCCTTCTGGCAGAGGAAGAAAGTTTCTTTCCTGCTGTTCCCTGAAGGAGCTGTGTGCTGCAAAGCTCATTGTGAGAAAGGTCTTCTGCTGGCCACAGAGAACAATACCAGCAAAGCCCTACTGCTAATTGGTTTTCCATGGCCAGATGAGCTGCCAACCCCTATCTGAATCCATTTGTCCCCAAGGCTGYTGCAGCTCAGCAGATTCAGGAATTTTCAGCCTGTGGAGCTGTGATAAATAGAGGCAGGTAATGGCAGTGCAGATAGGCTGCAGAACTGGAGGTCTGCTCTCTATTAGCTGCAGAATAACTCCTGCTGAACCCCAGGTTTAAYGGCAAATATCTTCTTTCAGCAGCTGTTTCCCCAGACATCTCAAGCACATGCACCCTGAACTGAACTGCTGGTCTTGTCCTGCCTGTGAAAAAGCCTCTGAATTACATTTGAAAATGWATTAACTTTGAATTATGGTGTTGAAAACCAAATTCTGAAAAGTTTTAGACACTGGTCTTGTTTTTGTTACTAGTGAAAAATGGCATCCAGAGCCAAAGGCTTCAGAAAACTTTCAATATTTGTAAACACCTCCAAAGCTGAACTATTTAAGCTTTAGCATTCAGGGAAGCTTTAATGTCTACAGAGGAGCCTGAATTTTAATTTAATAACTGTATCTGGAGCCAGCATCCCAGCTTAGTGCAGCTCAGAACTTCTGTTGTGAGATCTGTTTTAAGCTGTTTACAACTTGGACAAGTTTTGAGAATTTGAATTGTAAGCTTTTGAATTAACTTGGTGTTTGTAGAAAAGCATCTGTTAAATTGGTGTAGAATTCAGTCTGAGAATGAGACAAGAGAAAAAGTACATTGTTTAAAAAGCCCTAATTTACTTCCAAATTCAAAAGCAAGGACTTGACAGGTACCAAGGAGAAGATACGGTGGAGGAGTTGTCTCCTTGCCATTATTCTGAAAAAAAACCCCAAACAAACAACAAGACAAAACAGGAACATAAGGAAATGTGAACCTCAGGGGTAACAAAATCTATTAACAGAATTGGTAGAGTCTGGCACCTAAATTTGCTGAAGAGAGTGTCTCAGCCAGCCAGTCATGTTCTTTGAAGTTGATGAAGACTTAACAGATCATTCCCTTTCCCCAGGGCGTCRTGGGCAAAAGAACATGAATTTGGGGACTTTTAACTTAAATTATCAACCCAGTCAAGACAAACATCTATTCAGTGATTTGTTTATTGAAAAAAAAAAAGTGCAAATGATTAAAAAAGCACTTAAATGAACACCCTTCCTCCTCCAGCCTCAAATTAAGTCAAATGCCTGTCCTCCCAATTTCCCAGTGTGAATTTTTTGTGTTTTCTCTCCAGGTTACACTCAGTCTGTCACAAACCTTCAGTGAGGCAATGGGTGGTGAACTGAGGTTGTTTGTSCTGGTGCTTCTCACTGTGCCCACCCTGTGACAGCTCATGCACAGCCACAGTGGTGGCACGGGGTGGCCGTGGCCATGGCATTGGTTGTCCCTGATCAACAACTGGACACAGACCCTTCAGGCTTGTACCCTGGGCATGGAGCACAACCACAGGCGTTTCCATGAGTGAGTCTGTGCAGCTGGAGCCATCAGTGGTGTGGAACAGCCCTGCCCAGAGCAGCCAGACAAGGAATGAGGATGGATCCTGCGTCTTTCATCGCCGTGGCTGGTGCCACCCCCAAATGGGGCTGATACCCGCACCATGCTCCATTTACCAGGTGAAGCACCATGGCTGGGACAGAGAAGAGGGGATAAACAGTGATTTTCAYGCTGCAGTTSCACTGTGGGCTGGGCATGGGGAGCWGACACRAAGGATTCTGCCCCCCAGCCCCTGCAGTGCCAAGGCTGCAGTTTGTGTTGTCAGTAAAACCTTCAGATATCTGCAAAGCTGTGCCATTCCCCCCCAGTGCTGGCACAGGGAGGATGGCAGCCTATTGCCATTGCCTGTTCTGTGATCTRCTTTGTTAACAGAGCACAGAACTAGTCCACAGTGCTTGTGGGAACCACCTCAATGCTGCATGCTGCGTTTGCTGCAGGGGCAAAGGAAGACATGGGGTCTCTTTTACTCCTTTGTTTTTTTAATATAACCCACATGCAAGAAAAATGTATAAGGCCTTTCTTTATGYGACTTCAGAGGTGAGACCTCTTCCAGCCTGGCTTTAAACAGGCTGCTGTCAAATTTGATTCTTGTTTCTRAAGAGTCATCATTTCTGCTGTGGAGAAGGCTCACAGGCAGTCACGCACACTTTCTTTGCCACCTGCACAGTCTCGAAGCAGAAGTGAAGCAGAAAGACATGAAGACTTTTATTCCTGGAACTGGGAAGAGGGGGGATGTATCAGGACTCCAATCTGCAGTGAACTATAATAATTTTGGAAACAAGCTCCCGTCACACCCCCCTGTTTGAAGAGTGACAGCTCTTACAGAAAGGTCCTGGCAGTGCTGATTTGCATCTCTGCTCGAGCCCTGAGAGCAGCACCTCTCTGGGAGAATCCCCCCAAACACGGTGCCTGTGCAATGGGACATGACAGGCTGTGTGTCTGTGGGCGAGTCCCTCAGGGGCTGTTACAAGACTCAGCACCATGTTCTTTTAACTGCCTGAGAGAGATGATAATTATTTTTCTGTGCCTGATGGAGTGTCTTCCCACTACTATAAAAYGCAATTTGCAAACAAAGATACGAGAAAAGGGATTTTTGGATGATCTGGGCACTGTCCAGAGCCAATTACAGAGCRCTGTTTTTTCTCATCTACAGCTGTGAGTACAGTTTACAATAATTTACTGAAGTTTTAAAAAGAAGTAATTCTTTACACATCTGTTTTTCATAGGCATTTAGTGGCCTGTAGAAAATGTAATTAAGCAAGATTCCTGCCTGTTGGGTTTTGTTACACAAKATCTTTCTGTTCCACTGCTGCTGTCACATGCATCAAGAGGCGGGCACCAAATTTAATCCTAAACCCAGAATTTGTCTTTGAGAAAGGCCCCACAGTGTGCAAAACTRCCTGGTTTTGCCTGCTTCATGCCCCTGCTCACCACAGCTGAGTCTCCCCCCAGTTTCTGGGTGGAGAGGTTGCTTGGAGTCAGGATTTAGGAAAGCTCCACCATTAAAGGAAGATAGTGGAGGGTGAGGATGGAAAGGCTCCTGGGAGTCCCTGATGGAGTGGTAATGGCAGGCAAAGCCTTTCATCTCTAGGTTTCTAAGCCAAATTAACTGCAGTGACCTAAAGCTTTTTGACACCAAGAAGGGATGTATTTTAYTTTAACTTGTAATAAATAAAACAATTTGACCTGATTTTTTCAAAGGGGTAAGTGTTTGTATGCCCTGTTGAGAGTTCTGAAAACCAACAGCTTGTCTTTAAGCAAAAGAAAAGGCAGTTCTTCTCCCTGGCTGCCTTTGAAGGTTCCCAGGGCATCCCTCCTCCGAGAGCACCAGGAGGGAAATGCTCTGACCCTGGSCAACCTCCTCTGCCCTCTCCACATCTCCTCTGCCCTGCTGACTCAATCAGCAAGTTTTCTGAAAAGRAGATACTTCCAAACATCAACTGACTTCAAGAGTTTGTTTACAGGAGAGACCTTTGTCAAGTGGCACGTGGGGACAGMCGACTTTCTCTACCCTAGAATAAGCCTGGAAGTAATTTTGGAGTATATCATTTATATAGGTATTCACTGGCAGCAACGCCCGAGTTTTTTTCAGCTCTAAAAAAAAAAACCAAAAAGCATCATTCCTTTACATCTGTTTATAACAGCATAAGACAGTCCTGACTGATGAAGTGCCATGTGGTATTTTCAAGCATTTTACCTCTTCAGTGTTTTTCCCTATCAGTGTCAACAACTTTTTTCTTTCTTTTTTTTTTTTTACCTCTTGTAGCTTGCTGTCTTAGGACACTTTCTCCTTGTCAGTTAAGGAAAAACTTGATTTGGTCTCCAGGCAATGTTAAATAAATATATAATGAGAAAAAAAAATTAAAAAGTTCTGTATTTTTTCCCCAGTGGCAGATTGGCAGGATTTCCTTTCCACCTGTCCTCCAGCAAGGAAGATTCCTTATCTCAGCAGTTTTGCTGCTGATAATCAACAGGAAATATCACCACAACTTTAATGGAGGCTGACAATAGTAGGACATCTGGTATTAAGAGAAGCTGTTAACCATATTCAAAATCTAAGTATAGCATGTCAGTGAGGGAGTTATGTAAGATTCCTTGTCACTTTGGGTTGCAAGTGCAGTGGAGTATTCACTTACACAATGCTGGCACACAGGCCTGCATGGGCATTCTGAGRTTTACACTTGCTCTGCACCAGTGCCATGCTGCTTGGCCTCAGACTGTTCCCTCCCTCCAGCCCTCACCCTGTGCTGCCCAGTGCATCAATTCCATCCTCTGGGAACATGGCCCTGCTGCTATTCTGGGGGTTTTTTGGGTGCTGCATGTCAGGCACACAGTCACCTCTAAATCCATGGAGCAATCAGCAGAATTTGTCACACCCTGTCTGCTGCACCCTGGGGGACATTCCCTGCTGCCACCAGCCCAGCAAGGCTGTGCCCCTGATGTGGCACTGAAAATCAGGAGTGACCAGTGCCTGTTGGCCAAGGAGAGCACAGGTTCCTGTGTCCACCAGGAATTTGCAGCACGGTGAGGAGCCAGCCCAGCACAGCACAACAGAAAACAGCAAATAGAAAAGAGCAAACTGGCCTTACCTGTGGGACTKTGGACTGACATCACAAGGCAGTATTTTAAATTCTAGGACTCTTGAGTTGTCTGTGTATCTATAAAACAGAATAATTCTTTACCATTCCTACTTTTAGCATGTTTGTGACAAATTTGGAGAGTGCTGTGAATGGTTTGGGGATATGGACTAATGGTATTAAAAGGACCAATGGGGCCAAGTTCTTYTCTGGGCTATATTTGTGCATTGTTAATGACTTCTATAATTAAAGRCATTGTATAAGCCTATATCTCTTTAGTATTTAGGTACAAATCTGTCTTTTCTCATCCATGCAATTAGTTCTACTTAAGTCTGTTAGGACAGAGAGGCAAATGGGCAATCTTGGAAATTAAGAGAACTGCACTAGAAATGAAGAGGCACAGAGAAGTAGACCTCAGATCCCATTATCTGAACTCATTTTATTAAGGGCATATTTGCACTGTATTTGCAATTCCCTCGGATTCGCCTCCCCTTTGCCGGGAAACGTCTGCAGAGCAATTATGTTATCGCAGATGCTAATGCGACCTCGGGGAGGGAGGGAASCAGGAATCCTGCAGCTGTGGAGAGAAATTCTCACATTTTAGCCATGCCTAATGAACGCCTGGCATGGCACCTTTGTTCCTGCTCCTTCCTCCTCGTGGCAGCTCGCTCCGTGAGGAGCTGGGAAGCCAGTGGGGCTATACATTTGCCTGCTGGTGAGCTATAATGTAGCAGCTGTTAGCAAATGAGTTGTTCCCTACATCGTTGAATTAGACCTAATCTTTCTTTGCTCTGTCTGTGCCAGGTCTTTCTCTCTTTATTTCTTTTTTTTTTTTTTTTTCTGTATCTCAGTTGAGGCTGAGACAAAGGGGACCCGAGGTATTTATGTGGTTTTCCCTCCTAAGGCTCTGAAAATTAAAAATGAGTTGTCACTGGCCCAAGCCCCATGAAACTGGGGATTTCAATCGACATTTCTGCCCCATTTCACYGCAGAGAGTGGGATGTAATTATTACAAATGTCATGGTAACAAACTTGGTGGTTATCACAGTGACAGTTGCCACTGCAGAAATAGCACAACAGAGAACAAAAATTACCTGTCAAGCAACTCRTTATGCTCATCCAAATCCTGCTTGTTCAATTCTCCGTTGGGCTGCACCTGACACAACACTTCCAGGTGCTCTCACASAGGACCCGTGTGGCTCTGTGTCAGGCCACAGACACCCTCCCACAGCCCSCCCTGGGCAGCCAGCACCAGGAAATGTCTCACAGCCACTGCAAGCCCACACTCTTGATGCAGGGTCTGGGGAGAGTAAGGACCTTGCAGAGCTGGCAGGGTTGAGTGGAGCCCTGTGAGGAGGTGGCTGAGAGGAGACACATTGAATGCTGACATTCTCTGGAGCTGGAGTGCCCCAGGTTGTGACCTGCTCTTCACAGCGTGGGAGATGTGACTGTTCTGCTAAAATTATAGCCCACGAGTCAGAGAATTCACTCTGACAGCAGGAACTTTGGGTTAAATTTGCCTGCTTCCTCTGATCTGGTGCYTTCCAGGCCCTGGGAAGTGCCCAAGACTTGTTCCAGGATGGAGAARGAGGAAAGCAGATGGGCATGCAGGCAGGAACACAGGACTCAGCCTCTGGTGAAGTTATTGTGCAAAGGAGAATTTAGGATTCACTGGACCAGAGATGCCAAGACAATTTAACACATTTTGAGTATTTCAAGACCATGGTGAGGTGACCTTGGACCATGGAAYATCACAGGGATGGCTGAGCACATTCTCTTGGACTAAAGTGGCACTCAGGTGCCTCAAACCACTGGAGGGACATTGGCATTGGCCAGTGACAAAATGTGACTGGCACATGGTGTTCCCTGGATGACACTTTGTGCTTTGCCACAGCTGCCTGCCAGCAGAGCCAGCCTGGCAGGAGGGAGCATCCCCCAGGGCTAACCTCATTTTCTCTCCTCTGTCCATTTGTCCTAATGCAGAAAGTGACATTTCTCTGCCTTTTGGACTTCCATGAGATGATTCATTCTGTTGGTTTTTGGTTTTGTTTTTTTTTACTTCAAAAGAACCCCATAAATACATCACTGAATAGGCCTTTTATCTGGTAATGGGAAGGAGCCTGATCAGATCACAGAATGCAAACATTGCTTGCATCCTTTAGTGCTCTCCCTGAAGGGAAGGGGCTGATAAACACAAATACCAGGCTATTAAGCAGTGTTTTTTTCCAGCCCATAACTCACAAGGGGGAGTCATATGTCTACTCTTTGGATCTTTTACAGTGAGCTGGCTGATCCTCTGAGCTTTAGTGCATTATGGAAAGTGCTGCTGAATATTTTCTATCTTTTRCAACCCACAAGATAGAGCAGGAGAGTGGAGGAAGCAAAAAAACTTAGCTAAGGTAACAGTTGTAAATTCACAAAGAAAATCTTCACTGAAAACGAATAATTATATATATTTCACTGGTTCTCTTAGAAGAAATTCCTCTTTGAGGAAAAGAATTTCAAAATTGGGAAATGGTTGATTTTGAGCCAAACCTTCCTTGATTTCTACCATTTTTTTATTTGAGTACAAGAAAACTAATCCAAGTAAAATAAGAAAGGACCTTTCACCTCAACAAAAATTTCAGCTGTTTTCATCTCTTTCAAGTAGGGAAACATATCAGGCCAATGCAGCCATGGGGACACCCTGCTTCATTCAGCAGCAAGAAMTTCCCTGCCACTTCCCTAAGTGATATGTGGCCTTGGAGTCAATAACTTCTACGTGTAACAGATCAGGCTAGGCTGGGATGTTCTCCTATAAATTTATACCACATTAGAACTTTGCTCAAGGTTTGATTCAAGCACCTAARGATGAACAAAGTAATCCACAAAGCAGACACTGATTTCCCAAAGGGGTGCTTGCCATAGGAAATCAGCTGGCAGCATGCAGAATTAGGGCTTTAATTGCTCCTAAACCAAAGGGATGTGGAACTGTATTTTTATTTTCAGAGAGTGTTCACTATTGRAGAAATTCTGGGATGGGTGCCTATAAATTGAGGCAGCAGATCCTTTTGACCTGGGCTCCCAAGGGATTGACTATAACTCAATAAGGAACATTTAAGAACCAGATGCATTTCACTTTATTTTTTTTTCCCCCAATTAAATATTTTGCCAAGGCTGAACCTGAAAAGAGCAAAATTCCACCCGCTCTCCAAAAAGAGCAGCCTAGGATTTTTTAAGATTTTTTATGTTTCACAGTTTTAAAATAAGGAATATGCTTTCATTTGCCTAACACTTTTATTAGGGTTTTAGTGTACATCTGGAGGTGTGAGATTCTCCCTGTTTTCCACCTTATGTCTCCATCCCTCCTTTTTTGTTCATTTAAGTAAGAAGGGCTKAAAGGAGGAAATACCAAGAGCTGAAGATTCTTTTTCAGTTTCTTATTTTGGATCCTTCCTTCTCTCCAAAATAAAATTTTGTAAATTAAAGAAAACCCCAACAATAATGATAATAATTATTATATAACTTGTTTCCCCTAAGTTAAAATGAGTTGTTTTGACTCTGTTTTGTCTGCCAGGCTAATAATATCACAGCTAAAGAATGCATGTTGGGTTTGGGCAGACCTCTCAGTAGATGAAAAATAATTTTAATAAATAGAATARGCTATTGGCAGAGGAAAGCAATCTTGGTATTTTTAACACGTCAAAAAAAAACCCCTATTTTCAGCCTTTGACCTTTCAGATCAGAAAATTCTGAGAAACAGTCAAAACTAGTTTGTTTTCAGCTTTCTCCATCATTTATACTCAATCTCTTCTCCACCCACAGGTTCACCCACTCCATTGCTAATTAAAACAACTCAATATCTTTGTCTTTTGTGCCTGTCTTTGCAGTCGATGGGGTCCCTTGTTCCCTGGAAGCCGGAATGCTTCCTTGTATCCACAGAGGAGGGCAAAGAGAATTGTTATGCAATGTTGAACTGCTAAAGCAGGGAAGGAGAACACATTGTTAGAGCTCAGGCAGGGTGAGAAGGTGGAGATTAATGAGTCTGAGGGGGCTGAGGTCCTCTGCTCGTGTGCTGCCAGCATTGGACACGTGTTTGGAAAGGGGAGGTGCTCACAGCCAGGTGTTCTTGCTGCCATGACCCCTAGAAATCATCRTTTTTCTACAGATTTGAAATCCAGGTTGTGCTCATCAAAGTGTTCCTGAGGTAGTTTAATAAGAGAAGAAGGTGGGGAAGGTTAGGGCTGGGGAGCTGCACAAGTATTTTGAAGATGGAGAAGGAAAAAATCACTTTATTTTAGTGGTTAATTTAAGGTCTTGTCTCCATGTACTTGGAGCTCTGTATTGGCTGAAGCCACCCTTCCCTGCAGGGCTTTGTCCTCTGAACTCTTCATGAAGTTTCAATGACATAGCAGGGATAAAAGGTTAAGAACAAAACCAGAGAACCAACTTTTTTTTTTTTCAGATTCTTGTGGATTTGATCTCAAAGAGAAGAATATTCASAGCCCAAATCCAGCTGGCAGATCTGTGCTCCTTCCCCTGTCCTGAAGCCTTTTCTGGGACATTTAARCCAGGCTCCCACTGTGCTGAGACTCAGAAGCAGGTTTACAAAGCTCAAAAGCCTCCCAGGATGAGGCTCCTTTGTCTTTCTCCCTTATGAAAGCCCTGTGGTGCCCCTCTGGTTGCTCTCCAGCAGATTCCCCACTTCCAAAGCCTTCCCTCCAAGCACAGAGGGACATTTCTTTCACTTAACTGTCCTCTTGAGAGTGGAAAAGCCACTTGTGGAGCATGTTTAGTAATAGGATGTGTCTCTGCTGCTTTGCAGCCTGTGTCCTATAAATGGCTTTGCTATGGCATTTAATCAATTGTTTCAGCTGTTTATTACCTTGTATATCACAATGCAATGGAGATGGTTGCTTTGGTTAACTTTATTGGATCTGAAATAAATACACAGGATCCACTTAGAGTTCTCTGGGAAGGATATGCTTTGAGTGCACTGAACCAAAGCAGGCAGTGAGACTCGCTGCCCAACAGCAGAACAAATCTGTGTACAAAATTAAGCAACTGGCTCCGTGCTTGGAATAATGCCCTGGAGTGCATGGTGAGTTCTACAGCCTYRTCTCAGCAGAGAAAAACTGTCTGCCTTTGCTGTTCCTTCTTAGATGACTCCTGTAAAGGCAGTGTTGAGGACCCTGGTTTCTCCTACCACAGCATGGAGCAAACATAAATGTGTGTCCCAGAGTATTGGAAAATGGCTGGAAAAGGACTCCACTGATTGTCCTCATTTTGGGTTGCTCATATTTGACAGACACACAGAAGGGCTGGGGATAAACAACAATGAAGGCAGGGAAGGGTTTGGAAGTGGCAAAATGGACAGGGCTCTCCAGGATGTAAAACTTGCTGAGAGCTCAGTTTGGCTCCTGAAGAGCCTTGGCTGGTTGCTCACCCTCAGGGGATGGAGACAGACACCAGAAGAGGCTTTTTTTTTTTTTTTTTTGCCCAGAAAACCAAATTAACTAGAGGCATCCTGACATCCCTGAAAGTCTGGCTGCAGCTCTAACCAAAACCTGATTTCCTGCAGGCAAATGCAAAACATCAAGATTGATATCCCTTCAGACAGAGATGTGGCATCAGACTCCAGGGACACAGGAGTCAAGCAGTTCATCCAGTCCTTGCTGAAGCCTCTATGGAGCTGCATATTGGGTGTCTAGGAGATATCCTGCCTTCACCTGTGATTTGATCTAGAACCAAAATGCTCCATTGTTTATATTTTTTCTTCCCCGTGAATTTCTGTCCATATCCCTCAGGTGGAACCTCTGCCCAGCTGTTCCCTGGCATGGTGTTGATGGATGCCCCAACCCCTGTGCCACACACATTTCTGAGGTGATGTCTGCAAGTGTGGCCAGTCACAGAGAGTTGGGGTGCACAGGTAAAGGGGTGCATTCATGGCACAGTCACAGAGGTAAAAGTGTTCTCCTGGAGTCCAGAGGGTTACTCATGACCTCATGGTCATGACAGTTTGGTTCTCTAAGTAGAAAAAACACTAAAATCAGACAATTGGGATTCAGCTGCTCTGTTTTAAGAAGCCAGACCAAAGCACCCTCCACAGTGATCACTGGGTTTCCTCCTACCTGCAAGGAAAACACTCCTACGTGCCCAAAACCATCCYGCCAGTTTTTGGTTCATAGCAGTGGCTATGTAGGTGAAGTGGAAGCCTGGAGAAATTTTGTGAATTAMTGTGTTCCAGGCAGTGAGCAGAAGACATGGGCTGCTCTCCCCTGCTGCCTGCAGAGCCTCTGAGGGCAGCACAGCAGGCAGAGCCACTCTGCTCCAGCTGCACAGGCTCTCCCCAGCAGCTCTGCASAGAGCTGCTGTCACACTTAGTGGAGCATCTCATGCTTGCCAGCCAGCCAGCAAGGCAGTGGAGACAGAAATTCAGAGATGCCTCAAACTCTGGGGAGCACTAGCCAGCAAGCTGCTGTCCAGCAAGCGGCAGTAATCTGAAATAAATCACACAAGCCCAGCTTTTTTTCAGCAGAGGCTTATTATTCAAAAGGAAGGACACATCCAGTCAATGAGGCGTGGTGCTGCTAAATGCTTGGCTCAACATGAGTGTGAGTAAGTGCAGTAAAACAAGTCCTGCTTCCCCTCAGAGTGAAGACTTAGACCAGTTCTTGAGAGGTGAGGCCCTGTGAGCAGAGGCAGGAAAATTGATTTCCATTTCACTGTTTAAATTAGAGAAGATGGCCTCTGCCTCATCTTGGGTCATGGGTTTTAGTGGCAGCCACTAAACAACTTTTCTGACTCAAAGTCCTRTGTGATCCCACTTGTTTTCCCAGAACAAAAGCWTCTCCTCCCATATTGTTTTCATTCRRAACTCAGGTCTGCAGCCCTGCAAGGATGCAGAACCAGGGTTATCCAGCAAGGTACCTGTAGCTCCTYCTGGTTCCTGCTGCCAAGAAGCCAGATTTTCTCATGCAGCTTTAGCACTCACCATGCCCAGGWCAAATAATTGCATAATTCTACTTTTGCACATCCCCCTTCCATGAGAACACCAGGCTGGACAGGCCTTGCAGAAAAGTGAGGGTCTGATAAAAAAAGCACATTCCCAACCTTCTCCAGTTTGCCTCCTTGAGAAGCATTTGTCAGGCTGATTGTTCTGGCCATCCATCTCCAGCCTGTCATTAATCAGTCAGTGCAGCACACATCCACACACTGCAGGGCACAAGGGCAGCAAGAAGAGCTGGATTTTTAATTTTTCATGTTTCTCATGTTCATAGTTCTCCACGGCAACTCRACGACTTCTTTCTGTTCATAAAAGACAATTGGGAAAATTAGTTGGTTTCAGTTTAACAAGGTAATGATCCAATTTAGCAGAGATCAAAGCAAGCAGTGTGGCAAATGCAAAATGGTGAAATTAAGTTACTTTATTAATGCTCAGTGCACTTGCACCAGAGTGATTGACTATCCATTAGGTTTACTGAGCTGCAATTAGCAATTATCAGCAATAGCCTGGGCAAGCAGAGGTCTGGATTATGTTCCTACTTCCAGACAATGARTATTTCCACCTTGTAAAATCCCAGCTGATGTAGGAGTGCAACGTAGTGGCCAGTTATGGAAAGAGCTGCTAGGACTTTWCCTGTGACTTCTTTTTCTGACTGATGCATCATAATATAATAAAAAATTATGCATRTGCTAATGTTCTTCACTTTTATGCTGATGGGTAACTCGATGACTGGCAGTAGCCTAAAATTTGAAGAAAATCAGAAATGAATACATTTCTWTCATCCAATTTGGTGAGTTGTCTATCAGCCAATAATCCCCCCTCATAATCCATTACTGGCAAAAATCAGTGGTAGCCATTCTGTAAACAAAGTGATCAGCAGAGGAGGTGGAGCCGTTTGCAAGCTTTAACTGAAATCTGACAGTGAGATTTCAGTGTGAGAAGGATTTAGGTTCACATTAGTGCTTTTCCTGTGCACATTTATTTGCGTCTTCTGAGACAATTCTATGATCTTTGAGTTCTCTGATGAAAATTATGTCACTTTATTCATTATTTCTCCTCCTTTGTTCTTTCTAAATGTTAGAGAAAAGGATCTTTATTTATGTAGCATTCATCTGTTCCTTGTTCCTCAGGCTGATGAACCTGCAGTCATCTGAAACATGCYAAAGTATTTTTGTTTCAGCATAGGCTCCATGGATTTTATCCTGCATGGTGTATGCATATGCCTGTTCATTTCTGTGCCTTTTCTCCCTTAATGACTTTTGATCTTGCTGYCCAAATTAAAGCAAATTTGACAGCCAGGAAAATTCTTAAATAYACCAAGTCTTTTGCAAGTAGGTTGTCAGAAAGAGTAAAGAGAAGCTATTAGCAGAGAATAGCTGCCTTTCCAACTYCTACCAGACATCAAACAAATCTACAAGGAACAACAATGTAAGAAAAAGTTCAATTTGGCATTTACATCTTGTTAGACATGAGAGAACCTAGAAGACACWTGGCCATAACAAAGCAGGCTTCCTGCATTGCCTCACTTGGTTTTTGTAGCTCTTATAATCCACCCCTGAACAAAGAGGTATTGCCTTTGCTGGCTGAGTGTCAGCTGAGAGAAAAGGGGGAACAAAAGAGCTTAAAATGGAAAGGCACAAAGAGAACATGGAAGGAAAACAGTTCATTTGTGGGAGATTTGTGAAGGTGGAGGTGCAGGGGGCACGGGCTGTGAGCAAGGGCAGTGATAGCTGGGTCCTGTGTGAGTCCTGTGTGCTGGGTGTTTGTTAAGCAGCAGGGCAAGTGGCCCTACCTTAGAGTTGTTTATTCCCATTTTTCTGTAATAAACTAGAACAGCCTGCTGAATTTCTCATTAGGAAACAGAGTGCATACCTAAATTGCTTATTTCTATCATCCTAAACACCTTTAGACAGGGGTGTTTGGGGTGCTGCCAAATTAAGTGCTCAATTTCTCCAGTAGCTGTGCCCATCCAAGGATTGTCATTACTTATTCTCTATTTTAGCTGTTTAGTATGCACAGACCTGCAGTGAAAAGCTTTACTCACTGGGGAAATATTTGGGTTTCCTTGTTTGGATTTGTCATTTTACTTGTAACATTTTAAGTCATACCTTTGGACATGTGCAGGCATTCATGTGAATCCACATAAATGCCCTTCTAGACACACAGACACATTCTTTCTGTATGMAATTAGGAGTAAGTATAAGTATCTATGTCATCTGCCAGGAGATAATTTGCACATTCCTTTTGGAAGAGACATCTGGTACAATTTAAAAATATTAGTTTTGCTACTAAATCCTAAGCTAAAAAGAAAACCTTGCCAAGTAGAGAGCCTTACAATTTGTGTAACTTGATTTTCCATGCTTGATGGCCATATTGTTCAGTGTTTAGTATTTATCGAGCTGCATTTGACATCAGGAGTTCTATTTACATTTTAGTCAAACAGTTTGAAAGTTGCTAAATTGGCCATGTGTCTCCAAAAYGCGCTTGGCTTTTCCCCACACACACCTATCCATCTTAGTGACTCTGTTATCAGCACAATTATTGGTTTTATCTGCACTGAGGAGCTGTCAGAAGCACAGTCCTGGTGCACAATCTATTCACTCTGCCAAGATAAAATGACTGATGTCCCTATGCATGGGGACTGGGTATTTCCTCGGAGCTGTGTAATTTGGGAAAGATTGGAGCTGCTGTCTTATGTCAGAGCTCCTTCTCTGCTGTGCTTCATTGCTTTCTTCCCAAAGTCATTGGGGAGGTCTCTGCACCACCTTCTTTGGGAATTCTGTCCTACAAGTAGGACCTAATTTACATGTGAGGACACTAATGACAGAAGGGAAGCTAAAATAAATCAATACCTTTTCAGGGAGTGGGGCTGTAGTCGGTCCATTCAAGTCCATGTCACTTAAAATGGAAAACATTCTAAAATTTCCATTAACAAAAACATGCACACCACGTCCTAAAGGCACACTCGAGTAAAAACCTGACAAATTGTACTTAAAAAGTACTGGAGATTCATGGGATGCTTGGGTGGTGGAAGAATATCAAATCCAGAAAGARGTTTTGACAGTTTAGGCAAATTGCCTCTCTGCAAGCAGCAAACCTGCAAGATGYGAGGGGATGATGAAGAACTCTGTTTACAGTCAACAATGCCAGTCCTAAAAGACATGTTGAAATGCACAGCACTATAGATGATGACAGAAGAAAAAGGCTTCAGCAGGCCCTTGCTTCCTCCTACAGCTCTTATCATGAAAATGAGATAAGCAGGRCTTGATTTCCCCCTGGGGATGCCCTAAGAGAGATGACATTCCTGGCACTGAGGCCGTGGCTCTCAAAGCAGGTAGAACCACAAATCCTCCACAGCAATACACAATTTGCTCTCTGACACAAGGGTCAGGGAGGCAGGGAATGGTTTAAGCAGAACAGGACATTGCTCTTGACATGATAATAAAGAACTTTCGTACTTGGCTCTCAATTCACTTCCCATTTTGTTCTTCACTCAAGGACAGTTAAAAGGGATTCACTTATCTCACTRAAGTTTCTCTAATATGCCATGCCAGCAAATGAAAAATTCCTTTGTGAATCATATTCTATCAAATCCATTATCATCTTTTGAAAAGACAACAGTCCTCCTCCTCTCTGGAGAGATGACATTTCAACTCCAGGTGAGGCAATTACAGAGCTGATTGCAGGGGATGGAAACTGCTGTACCAACTGTCTGATTAAGAACTTGATTTGTATTTATTTATGTTTGATATGCGTTTTATTTAGATTTTCCATAACTAAATGCAATTGGCATTACATTAGGARGTTTCAAGTGAACAAATCCTCTTTTTTTTTGTTGTCTTGGGTTAATGATAAATATCAGAACCTTTCATTTTTTGATTGGGAATTCAAGTGTGATTTTTAGTGCT
>CADDXX010000226.1:223946-249805 GCA_902810485.1 Alauda arvensis
ATATAAAAAACACTGCATTCATTCTTGGGCACGGAGAGATTCTGGGTCCAGAAAATATATGTGTTTAAAGGAACACACACAGGAAGCTTTCCAGCACTTCTAAAATCTTTGGTATTTTTCCATTCACAGTGTTGTACCACTGTTACATCCATCTATTACTCATTCCTTGTGTAGTCCTTGCAATTGCTTTGTTAGCCAAGCTTCTACCCCAGAAAATGCAAAGATCTTGAGGCTGAGTTAAAATATCTCTTTCTTAATACCATCTTTTAAAATATATATTAAAAAATAAAAAAACCCTGAGAGAATTGTTGCCTGCTCAAAGTAGTGGGCCCTCTAGAACTACTCCATCTGAACATGAACCTGAATTTTGGTTTAGATTCTCATGCCTTGAATCTGTATTTTCAAATTTCCTCACCCTGGACACCAGAGGGACACCACAGGGACAATGTGCATTTGTTTCTATGCCATCTGCTATGGGATTAGCACCCAAGGGGGTAATTTCTTTCCCTCTGCCCTTCTTGCATTTCCATGTGTATCTTAAATGCCTTATCCATCAGGCTGGGAACATGAGTAGCTCCATCCATTTCACCATAACAAATTCAAAATATTACTTCAAACATGTAATATGTGTCTTGATTTGCCAAATCTTCCTGTTTTGTGGGGAAAGGTGGGCTGTTGAGGGCACTACACGAGGGTGGAAGCTGCCTCCTGACTCGGCCATCAGCAATGCTGCAGTGCCAGAGGAGGCTGCAGAAGACCCCAGGATGCTGTGCAGAGTCTGAGTCTCTCAGGTCATTAACAGACTGGCATGATTAGCATCATGATGTTCACCAGCTATTTCCTCGGCTGTAGCTGCTGGTGATTGAGTGAATTAATTAGCATTCCTCTGGGCTATGGGGATTYCAGGTCTCTGCACTTAAAGGGTGATTGTTTGGTTCTTTGTTCAGCCACTCATCTCTGTAGTGAGCTGCTCGCTACAGCTCCGCAACCTCTGACCTAAAAGGAACTCGGTTTTTACCAGGAGAGGTAGAGCTGAAAATGTGCCAATCTACCCTATAATTAACAATGCTCATTAGCAGGGCTTCAGGCTGGCCCTGACTGAGCTTCYTGTCAACAAATGCGAGGCCACCTTAGCTCTTCATCTCGGGCTGAGAGAGGTACAAAATGCACTTAGAAAGTGGTGATGGCAGCAACATCTCTAGGAAAAACACACTTAGCAGAGATATTACTTCCATTTTTCATGATCACAGATACCTCAACACTGTTAGCTCCAAAGAGCTGTCCTGGTTTTGGAGCTGTGTCTTCTTGCTGTCACTGCTCCTTCTCCATCATTGCTTTGGGACATCTTCCCCTCGACACTTTCATCTCCACCAATTCAGACTGTTCCCGTTTTTGTCCCTCATCCCTTTTCCTGACTTTTACAGATCTTTAGCAATATTTCTGTCATCTCTAAAGTTTGATTGGCTTCCAAGGCAACACCATCTGCCTATTTAACTAATATGCTTCTCATGCCTTCTTCCTGATCACTAAAGGTGATGCTAAATAAGAACAATCTTAAGACAGATTCCTCTGCTATATTTTTTAGCTACAATCTGACAGTTTGATGCCTCCATTGTTTACCATCAGTCAGCCAATTTTCTGGCCAGCTATGGTGCTCATATCCAGTTCTGCTGAAATGATTTTCTTCAGGCCAATTTATATTTAGTGCAGCAGAAAATTAATCCTGTGGTGAGAACGTTGTGATGAATTGTTCTCTGCTCATGCTTGTCTTCTCCACTGAAAATGGAACAAGCTCTRTACCCCACCTTGGCTCCATAAAATTTTGTTAGATTAATATAAATGTCTGCTTCTCTCTTACCTGTCTAAGATACTCCATGGCCATTTTCCTTCTGATTTACTTGGATAATTCAGGAGTGCAAAATTACGTTAGAATGACAGGCATTCTCTATTGAATGAATTCTTACCATGTTTTATATTAGCAGGGATTTATTTGTAAATGGTTAACAGGGGGTTAATAAACAGGAATATGTATTAAAAGTATCTATAACAATTATTGCAAAATTTTTACATCACCAGGAGACATTACCAAGGTTTGAAAGAAATTTATTGACCTAGATAACAATCTGTGTGCTTAATTGAAACATTCATTATTCACTTAGTAATCTTTTATGAACCGTTAAGAAAACAAATGGAATGTGAAGTGTGACAGCAACTTCCTCAATAAGGTTTACACAAACAGGACAAAAAAAAACACCCCAGGTTTAATCTCTGCCTCAGGTTGTACACAAAGTCCATTGAAACAGCACCAATTTATTGTTGTCTGTACTCTCAGCAGAGCACATGAACCCAGCACGGGGATGGTTCCCATGCCCAGCTGGGCAGGAAAGTGAGTTTTCCTTAGCAAGCCCWGGGGCTGGGAGGCTCTGATGAGGACCCTGGACTCACCATGTTGTGGAATAGAAACAAACGGGGAAAAAAMCCCCAAACAGAAATCCCTTCTRGCACTTCCTACCTTACTCTTCMTCCTGGCCTCTTYGAACCAGAAYTGTCCCAGCAGTCACATSGAAGGAAAGAAGGCTCAAATGTTCTTGGTAAAAGTGATTTCAAGTGGCCTTTGTCCTCTTCACGTCAGCTGGCAGAAAGGACGCTGAACTGCTCATTCCAACAAAAGATAAAAGAAGGAACAGTCACAATGCCTTTTGGTTTGAGCAGTTTGTGGTTACTGCACTGCCATCACTCTTCCAAGCACGTTTTCCCCTTGAGTGTTTTCTTTTCAGAGCTCTCCATGGCATTTTTCATTATATTAGTATGCTCTTTATATTTACTTTGCTCTTGCAAARTGGCACGTGCAAAGGCAAGAAATTTATCAGTGTAAGTTTTTCATCACAGAAAAAAAMCCCMWWMCMAAAMMARSMAAAAAAAACCCCAAACAAAAAACAAACAAACAAAATCCAAATACGCAATAAACCTCACCCCCAACAAAACCAAACCAAACAATTGAGATAAAGCAGCAGAGATTTTGGTTTTTGCAAYATTAAGACTTCTCAAATCAAGATAACTGTGGGCTCAAGATTAAAGGAATATATTTCTTTGAAAGAAAAAAATATTTGACTTCTTTGCTTTCTGACTTCCATATATCCACAGTACAAACCTCTTACTTCTGTGACTGGCATAAAGTGACTGCTTTTGTTGGGGAATTGCCAAAAAGCTGAGACCTAAAAATGTGTCAAAATATTCAAGACCTTCTAATACACAGTAAAGAACCTGTTTGTGTTCATTGCATGGGCTCYCTTACAGATGGAGGACTCCAGCATTCTGTGCTGCTGTTGAAGTATTTTTCCTCCACACGTAGAAATGTTAATGAGAAATAGCTCAGTGAGAATGCTCTGAGCTTGATGAGCTGCCAACTCTTGACATCACGGCCAGGAGTTTCAGGGCACCATTRTCCTCACCCAGCACTTCCTGGAGAGCAGAGCCTGTTCTCTGCTGCTTGTCAGAGCCAGTGCTGGTTCCAGCAGCAAGGAGACACCTTTTGAACCATCCTCCAGTGATGAGGAGGGGATGAAACAGCTCTGGCAGGATGCTGAAGGAGAGGGTTCCACTCCTGCTGGAAAGGTGGATTCTCAGCAGGCACAGCCAGTTGATGAGGGGGACAATCCTGGAATCCAATCTTTCACAAAGGCTTCAAGCTCCATTGCACAATTGCTTCTCACCCAGCTGATAGAAAGCTTCAGGTAATTTCCAGGTTAAATCTGTCCATGATCAATTTGTGCCTCTTTGCTCCAGTGCCAGTGGCACCATTGGCTCACAGGGCTCTGYTCCTCAGTTCTTTTATAAAGGGAAATCAGATTTTCCTCTTTGAAATGCTTCTTGTAGACAAATTTCCTAGTCCACAGGTAATCTGACCTGCRTGTCTCTAACTCGAGCGAGTCTCCATTGAACACGAGCAGGCAGAGGTTCACCTGGCAATCCAGCACCTCACACAATAACACTGATCCTTCTTCATCTCTGCAGGATATGCAGCCTCTGTTATCTCCAAAGACTAGGTTTGACTTTTTAGAGTTATATAAGTCCAGGGCCTGAGAGTCCATTTGCAGATTGATTGATGTGTCAGGTTGGCTCTTCTCCTCTGCTGAACTCTCCTACCCCAATAAAAACTGTTGCTATATACTCTTAAATGTGCATAATTATTTTATAATGTCAATATATTGTAAAAATAGAAAGACTTTGCAGTTTACACTATTGCATTTACTTTGATTTTCATTATTTCAGTGCCCAAAGTCATATATTTATTTATCTATAATATGCTGAGCATCTTCTGAAGATTTCTCAACTTTGTGCAAATTAAATTCACACACTGAAACTTTTTTTTTGTTTGCAGATATTAATGAAAATATTAAATAATATTACCCCTAAGGATGATCTTCAGTTTTGCTGACAGCAGAAAATTATTCAGGGTAGTMAAAACTAAAACTGATCATAAAGTTCTGAGGGAGGAAGAAAGTGGCAGATTAAATTCAATGTTGATAAATGCAAAGCAATGCACATGGGGAAAAAACACTAAACACACATATGCAATGATAATCTCTAAATTAGCCATTATCATTCTGCAAAGAGATCATAGAGTCGCTGCAGATTGCTCAACAAAAACATCTGTTCATTGCCCTGCGGCAGGCTGGAAAGGTAAACATAATGGAAGGTATGAAAGCAACCAAGAGCAGCAGGAAAAGCAGCTCTGTGCCACTGARTGAGCCCCAGATTTGCCCACACTTGAATGCTGCATGAACTGCATCAAAATGGAACAGGCAAAACCCTGTGAAGACACAGAGAAGGACAGAAAGTCAAAGACATTAGAGGGTTTGCTGCACTGGGAGAGATTAAATAGACYCCAAGCCTTCAATTCTGAGAAGAGGTGGTGGGATGRGGAAGTGACAGGGACATGGGAAAGAGTGGCTGGTAGGAAGAGGAGAATGAGGAATGACTGTTCTCTCTACCCCTGTAAGAAGAACTTGGGAGCAGCACATGAAATCACAAGGCAGAGCCTCTGCAGCAGACAAGGACAGAGATGCTCCCTCCTATCTCACACAAATGGCCAGTAGGCAGGCACTCATAAGCAGCACCAGGACAGCATTCCCCAGTTTTCCTCAGACAAATGGAATCCATTAGATGGGTGAGTGCTGTGTTTTGCATGCAGGACTTTCTTGGACTGATGCTAGTGTTATCTTACACAGCTAGGTGGCATTTTGTTCTTTTACGGGGTGCTCTTCCCTATCACTTTTATAGGTAAGCATTTGGTTTTAAATGGGATTTAAAATGCATTCTTTTATACTCCCTSTATCCTTTATACTTGGAATATCATCAGCAAACTCCCAGTGAATGGCTGCCAATCTGGTCTGTGACTTTGGTGCAGCACCCATTAAATTAGTGGGACACAAATGTGTATTAGCAGGAGATGTGATCATCAGGAGATCAGTTGTCACTTTCAATGACACTTACTGGCACTCTGATTCTTTTATTTGTCCTACATGGAAAAGAAAAAGAAAGTCTGGTAAGGTCAGCCCAAAAAGAATATTACTCTGGGATACTTAATTTTGGAAATTAGATTTTTTCCCCAGTTGTCAGAAGCAGCTGATCCTTCCAGATTGCATCAGAGATATCTTCAATCAGATTAAGACAACATTTACACTGACACAATGTGGGGGCAGTGGGGAGCAGAACATCTTGTGTGAGTCTCACTCTACTGGTGAAGAATTCCAAAGATTTGCTAGGCATGCACTGCATCAAAGAGAATAAAGTGCCCAGATGTCCAGGGGTCTCTGGTCATCCCCACAGAGAAGCACAACAGACACTTTTCCCAGTTTGTCTGTCAAATGGAGAAAYGTGTCTGTGCTCTAGACCCTCAGAAGAATCATAAATGGAAATATTTATTGCCTAAATAATGCTTCGTTTGAGCAGGCCCCAGAAAAAAACAAAATCATGGTTAATTCCCAACTCACTTGAAGCCACATATTCCCTTTTTCAGGAAAAAAGAGTTAAGAAAGTTTCAGYAAAACTCCCACAGTTTGTTGGAAATTCTGGCATGGTAACTGTTTATCTTACTTAAAAGGTCAATGAGAATCTCATGAATAAAACCTAACTTTATAATGAAAGCACAGTATTTAAAATTTCCCTGGATCTCCCTGCTCAAAACTGATTAAGACCAGACCTGCTGCTATCCTGTAAAATGCTTCTAAATGAATCATCCGCTCATCAGCAAAGCCCCAAAAGTTCAGATGCAATTGCTTCAGAAAGAACATTTTCAAAACTATGGCATATCATCAGTTGGAAGATGCTGATAACTTCCAATCCGCAGGAGGGCCCTGCTAAAAAAAAAAAAACAAACTGAGATAACTTTGCCTTTAAGGTTTCCCCAGCTGACTGATTAAAAAACGTCACAAGAGAAAATTCAAAGGTCACATTTTCTCAAGTGTCGCTGAGAACTCACTGTCTGAGAAATTAGATGAGATTAAGATGCAAAACACTGAAATGCTTTGAATCAAATTTAATCTTCCAATGTTTTGCTAATTTGTAAAAAAAAACCACCCCAAAACTAAACAAAGTGGGGGGAATTTGTATTTTAGGAAAACCCTACTGGAAGTACAGCTCTGCCAGTGGGGTTAATAGACTTTGACTAGATTTTGTTATTTTGCCTGAGGAATTGGTCTCATTCATATCAGCTGAAAGCACTTTTTAAGATTAATTGAGAAAAAAAAAGGATTTACCAGAGTTTATATTTTCATGAATCTCTTCTAGACATCTCTGAAGGACAAAACTGAAGGTCAGTTTTACTGTCTATAAAAGCCAATCAGAAAACTTGAAAATGGCAGATTTTCAGATGGTAACTAAGAAAAGACTGAGGATTTTCATCCACATTTAGCAAAATCTCTTACTAATGCAAGGCAATTTATTCAGGCTCCTGGGCACAGCAGCTGAGAATGGCACTGGTGGTTTTTTACAACAAATGGTTGATTTGAGGGACTGAGTGGAACTCCTGTGGGGAAAACCCTTTGAAACAACGTGTGTGAGGAGCTGTGCGTGGTCTCCCTTCTTTTTCTCCCTTCTTTTTCTCCCTGTTTGTGCCATTCCTGGGTACAATAAGAGTTGGTTTTCCTTTCTCAGATGTTGGCTGCAGACTGTGCAGGCAGCATCAGGCACATTTGGGGTAAAGCAGAGAAAGGGGCAGGGGCAGGAGGGTGCAGAAGAAGGAATTGGGGGCAGCAAAGCGAGAAGCAATTCTCTGCAAGGAAAAACCTCAGAAAAAACACAAAGACATASAGAAAGGAATGCACAGGACTTTCCAGGGGTCAGATACTGCAGAGTAAAAYCCACTCTCACACCCAGCAGCAAACTTAGAGCAGTGAAAAGGTTTGGGTGATGAAATAATCTGCTGAGTCCAAAACTGTTGTCATGAGAAAGGCTTTTTTTTGTATGCAGGGGGTTCAAGCAGATTGGAATAAGGGTAACATGTCTTACTAAAATGAATGATTTGCAGAGGAATAAACAAATGTGCATTTGCTTCCTTTTTAAAAGTTTGATTTTTCATTACCAAAATTAAAGCAAGGAAGKAAACAAACAAACAAACCCCCGCCAAAATCCCATCTGGCTTCTCTGCCTTCCTTGAAGTTCTGAGAGATGTATTTGCTGAATCAGAATGTAGATACAGGGTCTTCTTTTAAATCAGCATCACAGTCACCTGCCACTGTTTTAATACAGCAGGAGCTGGTTCCCCTKTTTTTGAGGAGTGCTATCTGCAGCCTGCAGCTCACATTCCACAGCAGGAAAGCAGCTCGTGAAAAATTCACTCTGAAATACCTCAAGCTCTACTAGAACTRAGAGCAAGTAGTTTCAAAGTCTGCTTGCTTCTGTGATTTTGGGGTTCATTTTTGGCTTTAGCCTGTTTTTATTCTCCTGTTTCAGTTCAACCAGTTCAAGGTAAACAGTTTGGATGGAAGTGCACCGTGTAAAAGCTGATGCCCATTTTTTAAGGAGGTATGAACACTTGTTTCTCTTTTGGCAGAGGTGCCAGAAGAGTGGAAAATGGGGACCTCAGTAGGACAGAAAGGCAGCAAACATCAGAGCCTGGGAGCAGCTGGGAGCAGTGAGACTGCCCTCMAGGAGACAGGGCAGGGACAAGGAAACAACCCCAGCAGGACCTTGCAGGGCAGGAGCTGTGGGGACAACCACCTCCCCCTGGGCTGTTGGGACACCAAGGGTGGCTGTGAACAGGACTGAGACCCAAATCCCTGGATATTCCTGGATGGAGGTGTTGGAAACCCCTCCTGGCTGTCCCTGCAGCTCTGGGAGGCTCAGGAACATGATCAGCACTTGAATAACACAAATGATGCTCCCAAGCATCCCACAGGTCTGTCCTGAGGGCAGTGATCCAAAGCCAGGGGCTCTCTGAAGCCCTTTGAGATGGCAACAGCCAAAGAACAAGACTTGGAATTACCCCCAGAGACAAACAAGGACTGAGCACCTTCCTGCTCAAGCCTGCATTTAGGAGAAAGTCACAGCACCAGAGCATCCCATGGGAACCACARATGGAAGGTACAACACTGCCTGCTGAAGTGCTTTCAGATTCCYCACTAGCAAGAGATAAATCTGCAAAGCATTTATTGAGCTTTTATTTGTTCATTTAATATTTTCAGATGTGAACAAATCCTGCAGATTTGGTCCTCTCTGCAGTATGAGGTGATTAGGATCTTTTCTATCACAGAGAGCTCAGTTTTTCCTTCACTCAGTCTCTATTCCCTGTGTGATAATGTTACAGTACCACTTGACTTTACAGGAATATGTTTTTTTATTTTTGCTTTTTGAACACATTCATGTCTTACAAGCACTTACTATAATCCTCCTGGAACAAACTCTGTTTCAATTATTAAAGCAACTTTTAATGGAATGATTTAAAATTCTAGGCTGGTGTTTGGAGCAGACTTCAGCCTTGCTGTGGCTTTTCATTCCTTGAGCAGTGACACTGAAGGTTTCAGCTGAGCCACCAACCTGTGTCTGTGAACACCAGCAGAAATACTCCTTTATCATCTCTCTATAAACTCAATTATGTATAAACTRCTGCTGAAATAAACTCCTTTGATCATGATTTTCTTATAATTTCCATGAGTTTAATGGAGTTCACCTTCCCTTTCTAGCAATAGACTGACTCCTTGAGATGCCTTGGTAAAACAACTTAAACTTCTTCTTTGTCCCCATAAAAAATYTCTACATTGTGAGGGCAAACACAGACAGCTGCTCGATTCATTAGATAATTACACTATTAATAAATTGGACACACTTCTTCCTCATCCTATAATAATCATGACAACTTCCCAAAAACATTAATCTATTTTTTTTTTCATTTCACTCCACTACAACATTCAAGCTCATTTGTGGCCTCTCTCCTTGTTTCACTYGGTTCTTTCCAAAGCTGGATGCCTCTCCCTAAAGAGCAGCCCAAGGGTGACAGGAAAGGGAAACCTGGCTCGTGTTCCTCATGCAGAGCCTCTCCCTTCCCCTCTGCAGTCTGGAGACCTTGAAGCTCAGCAGGGCTGAACAAAGCYGAGGCAGTTCCCAACACATCTCATATTCTCTAAATCCACCTGGAGCCTTTGGACTGTCTCAGCAAGGTTGGATCAAAATTTATAAAGAATTTCACTCGACAAACAGAGAAACACAAAGTGCTGAATTTCACTGTTGCTCAATAAGAACATTCAGAAGTTTCATTTCCAAGCAATGCTTCAGACTGAGAAGCAATGTCATGACTCTGGACAGGAGGGTTATCAGTACCTGACAATGACATGGTTTGTTTTGTATCAAACCAAGGAAAACATCTCCATGACTTTACCCCAGTTTAACTATTTATCAAAATGATCATATGAGCGTCGTGTAGGGAACGAGTGTAGATCTCGGTGGTCGCCGTATCATTAAAAAAAAAAAAAAAAAAAAAATGGCTCCATAATTACTTTTTTTGTTTTGAATTTTGACTTTTTCATCCTGCAAAGCACGAAAAATTAAATATCTGACAGTCTCTTAAGATGAATGTTCTCAAATTCAGGGTTGCCAGCCTGGGGGTTTTATGGTAATTCCTACCCACTTCACTAAATACCATAAAACTTCYCTTTCTTAGAACATGCAGTCAGTTAAGAATTTTGTCTTGTTCCTTCAAAGGTCTTTTTCAAGCTCTCCCAGTCTCACTGGAARGACTGGAGGCATGGCCTAGGTGCATGCCATTGGTTTAGTAACTGAAGACAAACTAAAAAATCCCAGGTGGATTTTACTTCCAACAKCAGCTTTGAAAAGGGAGATTGGACCTGAGGGCCTAAAGAAATCTTTCCCAAATTAATATTTGCTTTGATTCCCCAAAATTCCCACTTCAGAGGATAGTCTGAGGGTATTTCAGAATCAGTTCCAGAGGATTTTAAGAGATTGTTGTTGACATTGCAGCTCCCACAGATTTCTTTCCTGATGAACCCAGGAGTGGGAACAGCAATTAGTCTCTTTTGTCTTCATCGACGCTGAGCTTAGGCTGTGAGAAAACCATTGACAGCAGTAAAACAAAGCTAAAAATAAGAAAAGAAACACACCTTTAAAAATTCCTGCAGCCTAGGTCGAGAGTTTAAGACACCAAATGAATTCAGGCTTAAAGACAATCAAAGAGAAAATAGGCAAAGGTTAAAGARCAAGCTAAAATGGATTCCTCAGGCAAGAGGTCAAAACTAACTAAATAAAACTGCTTGCAACTTGTCCAAACCCACAAATCCCTGCACGTATCCTTTCCATGGCTGCTGACAGGGTGGARCCCCTTGACTTTTGTAATTTGATACCTGCCAGAAAGAGAATAGCTGTGAGAATGTCCCTGTTGTGGCTGATGCCAAATTCTGGGGTGGRCAGCTGGAGGCTCCTGAGCCCTCTCTGCCACACCACAGCACTCTGCTGCTTTTTAATTTCTCCCCACTCCACCATTTATTGCCCTAAATAAGTCATTTGGTGGTACCAAACTCATTGGGGGCAATAAGTGATTTTGACTTTGGTTTCCCCGCAATCAAAGGTGGGAAAGCCTGGCAAAGAGCTGGAGCAGCAGAAGAGGTCCTTGACTCCTGACAGCCCAGTTCCAGCCTCTCCCTCCTCCACCAGGAGCTCTCAGCCCCACAGATGACCTCTAAGAGCCCACAAGGTACCTAAAGGGAAGACAAATAAAGAACAGATCTCACCACCATATGCTTAATCTGCAGGTTAATTGCTCCTCYACTATTGTGCTTAATTGTTCCCAGTGAAGTCTTTCTAATTGCTTTTCTTTTTACCCAATTGAGTAATAATAAGAATATTAATAATAAATATGCCAAGAGTTTTGAGCAGAAAATGATAAAAGMCATTTCCCGTGCAAGCAGGTGGAAGAAAGTGGCTATGAGGATGAGAAATGCTTCTTTCCTGTGTGAAACAGAGGAGGAATAATGGCAGCTGGCACAGGTAGGCTGACACAGGCAGTGCCTTGTGTGAGTTCCTACTGGGAGGTGAACCAATGACCTCCTGCCTCATTTCCCAGTACAGACTGGGACCAAGCATTTGCGGAGTGGTGTGCTGGTAGTATACACACTTCAATATAGCCACATGAATATTCATGAGTGGGAACCGTTCTACTTCTTAATAGCAGCTTATAGCCAAATGCCAAGATTCTTATCCAGAAAAATCTCTCGTTTAGCTGGGTGGGAGATGTGCCCAAACCCMGGCGCTCAGGAGCTCATTTGGAATGCGTGCCACGCAAAACGCTTCCTGCTCTTCACCCCCAGCGCCAGATTAGCACGTAGAAATACCAAAACTCACTAGTGGCAACTGTATTTTTAACACCTTGGGCAGGTGCAAATACTCAGTTCCAGAACAGTAAAGGCTCTTCCTCTAGAAAAATCCTCTGCTGTACCAGGCAACCCCTCCAGTGGCTCGGTGTCTCACAGCCGGGATGCCTCAAGGGCTGGGTGGATGGGAAATGCAGAATAGTGGAGTTTGCACATTCCCTGCGTCCCCCAGCTTGCTGGTTTGTGGCACTCCTGCATGGAAAATGGTGCTGGGAATGCAGCGGGGCTCTGCCGTGGCTCCGGAGCCCTTTGTCAGGCAGGGAGGGAGAGCCAGCCCTCCTCCATCAGCCCCATGAGGGGCACTGCCACCCTGTCACTGATGATTAATGRCTGCATCTGCCGGCAGGGCTGCCAGCAAACCCGTGGGCATCATCCATGACGCATGAGCAGCCGTGGATTTGGAGGGGAATGTGCATGGCACGGGCTCAGGGGGGCACGGGGGGCACTAAATCAGCATCTGCCRCCCAGCAGCTGCAAGGCCAACAAAGCTCCTTCAGAAGGGAACAAGAGAAAGCCCTCAAGCCACTGGAGGAAACTGTGTTATTATTCATCTTCTTCCCAGTGCGAGTATTCAATCTCTTCCCACCCAAATGCTCCCAGCAGAGTGATTTCCATGGGTACATCTAATGCCACTGGGGCTGGAAATTCATGAGAGAAACACACTGGGGATCTCAGTGTCTCTAAGAGATTGGGCTTTGGGAAGACCTTTAAGTACCACAACAGCTGGGAATTCTGATTTTATGCAGTATTGTTTTATTTACCCTGTCTGTGGGCATGGCAGAACTGGGGAGGAGAGGAGAGGGGGTTGTGAGGACAGGACAAATAAATGCCCTTGCAARCACACCCAGCCCTGTAGCAAAGAGGTGCCCAGGAGATTCACAGGAAGGGGCAGGTTAGGATTTCTGTCTTCTGAGCTACTGCAGAACTGCTTGTGTCTGGGGGAAAAAAAAAAAAAAAAGAAAACCTAAAAAAAAGAAGATGATTTGGAATTAAATAAAGGACGTTTTAAAGTATTGTTTTTGTATGACTGTATCCTCTCCCAGCCTGGCACACACCAAAGGGTGACACTTCAGTTCCATCCGCTCCCCTGGGCCTGTCCCCTGGCTTGAAGGGGCACAAGTAGGTGGCATTCCATTTTCATTGCTCCTTTGTCCCAAAGCTGGAGGCATCTTTTTGTTTTAATGGCACATTGTGTTCCTTGACAAGGCTGAGCTAATGACCTGAGTGGGATTCTATTCACACAGCAGCAGTGGATTAGAGATTTGATTTTCCTTTTTAACAAATCAGGATAGCAGATGGCATTGGGAAAAGAAAGTGCACACACTACAGGGATGTAGCAGAGCTTCCCAGATCCTTGCTGCATGGGGAGCAGCACTAAAAGGCAGATCTGTGCAGGCCAAAAATTATGAATACTCCCTCCAGTTTTTTATTTCCCCTCTCAGAGCAGAGACCTCCTGTGCCCTCAGGTGCCAGTGCTCTCCACAGGACCACAAATAGTTCAGTGGCATTCCAGCTTTAAGGCCTCGTGGGTTCTTAYTGGTGTTACTGCCTGCTACATCCAAATGACAAAGCTGTCACATTGCAGGGCTGTAATGGCTGCACTTTTCCCTTCCCAGGGTTTTCTGACACAGCCAGGTTACAGTCACAACCTGCTCCTCCACTGGAGCTCTTGGTACAGCTGTGAACAAACGCTGTTCCTCCCTCTGAGGCTCAGCAGGAGCTGCACACCAAACCTGCCCTCAGCTCCTGGTCCAATGCCTCTGCCATTTGCAGCACATCTCCAACTAGCTCAGTCCTGTCCCACCTGACCTGGGATGCTTCCAGGGATGGGGCATCCACCACCACCATTCTGGGCAACCCGTGCCAGTGTTTTATCACCTTCATAGCAAAACACAGCACAAATTCTCTTTTTTTATATCCACCTGCATTGAGTCTCCTTCATTTTAAAGCCATTTCCCCATCTCCTATCACTACATGTCCATGCCAGAAGTCCTTCTCCAGCTCTCCTGTAGCTCCTTAAGGTACTGGAAGGCTGCTGTAAGTTCTCCCTGGAGCCTTCTMTTCTTYAGCTTGGACATTTAGTGGAGGAAATTTGGGATGCACTGTCACCAGCCAATCAGAGTAGTCACAAGCAGTGTGAAAGGGAATTAGGGAAGCTCTCCATGTGTCCAGCACACAGCATGACAAGACACAATATGTAGGAAGAGATCCCTTTCCTTTCTCCATGAAGCCACAATTTATTCAGACAAGAAAAAAAAAAAAAAGAAAAAAAAATTTAAAAAATAGAAGAATTTGCCAGCTGTTCCTGGGTAAAACAACATAACATATCAACAACATTTTCACTTCTTGGCTCTTGACATCCACTCACCATTATGGGCTATTTAATAACTGAAGGGAAAAGAAGATGCTGCAATTTCCTCTACAACAGCTGCATCTTCTCTTTGTCTTGATCAGCCTTATACAGCTGAGTAGCATCATCAGGAGGGCATTATCAGCAGCAGTGCCCTTATCAGACAAAGCCACAAATCCACTCCAAAGTCGCTGCATAGATTGTTTCTTTTCACCAAGCAAAACACATCTCACTGTAGTTCTTTTGTATTAAAGCATTCTGAAGTATTTCTGTGCTGTATGCCTGACTGCTTGACACCTAGTCAAGTGTCCTCTGCACTGACTGCTGCTGCAAGTCTCCTCTCTGGAACAAAATCTGTCTCTTTCCCAGAAATAATTGGAAGAAGGAGATGTAGTGAGAGCTTAATGCTGCAGATTCCCTTGAGTTTTGTGCAGCAGGATGGGGGGTGGAACTCCAAAGTGTTGGACAGGGGGCAAGGTCCTCTCTTTCWTTCATTAGTGTCTAAGGGACAACACAGAACTAAATTTTACCTGTAAATTCTGTAAATAAAGAGGCCTGTTTTGCCCAAAGCAGTGAACCCTGGGTGGTGCTGCTCCCCTGGCCTGGACCAGCACTGGCTTCTCTCCAGCAGGAGCTGACACAACCAGGACTCAGCTCCAGCTCTCTCCCTGCTGTCAGCCAGCAGCTGCCAGCCTGCTCCTGCAGGAGTGGCTGTGTGGGTGGGCACTCTGCTCCTTACCCACTGCACACCTTGCTGTCTCCTTGCACATCCAGCTTGCAGCCTCGGGGAACAACAGTTCTGCAGGCAAACATCCTTCCCTAGCAGCAAGTGAATCAACCGATCCCACAATTAATCCAGCAAAGGCAGGGGGATTCTTTAGGCTCCCATATTCAATTGCCAGACCAGTCAGGAGGCTGCAACACCCTGAGATTTTGTCCAGATGAAAGGAGAAAACTCATAGCAGCATTTAGAGTGTCTGTCTCTTGCTCCTGGCTCTCCCTTTTCCTGTTGTTGTTCTGCTGGAGTCGGAGTTTTGTTCCAGCCAAGTAACCTGTGACTCAGGCAGGAGGGCACTGACAATTAGAAAATSAGTGTTGGGAGACATGCAGAAAACCACAGCAACAAGGGAAGGAAACCTCCAGAAACACAATCTGAGTATTTCAGCTCTGTTTCAGCAGCTGTCTCAGAAGACAGTTAAAGCAAGATTTTTTTTGTGTTCCTACTTGTTACCTGAAAAATAAATAGGGAACAAGAAGAGGAACTGGAGTGCTCAGGCTGGTTTATCTGAATGAGRTGCTGACTTTTTTATGGCTACAGAATTTCAGATTAACAAGGAGATAGATGCTTCTGACATGTTTTAGGAGTGGCTCCAGGGACACATAGGTTTTCATCAGACTGGATGCAGTGAGATTCATTTACCATGAGCCAAATGAGAAGAAGTGAGAAGCCATTTCTGCACTTGCTTTCTGCATGGCTCTTTCTGCTGTTGTCTGTAGTTTCTGAGTTGGATTCAAAGTGCTTATTTAAACCAGTATAACCTTTGTGATGGATGGCCATTTCCAGTTTTATTGATTCATTATGTCCAACAGATAATGCTGGAAGGAGTAACTACAACAGGTCATAATGTAGCAGGCATTTAATTGTGTAAACATTTTGTAGATTTATGCTGAATTTTTGGGACTATGTATTTCGAACAAGTATGGGGATTCTTTGAGCTTTATCTTTTTTTTTTTTCTTTCTCTGTTTGTCTGTCCTCACTTCCTGTAACTTTTTACATGGCCAAAAATAAACCAGTCCACGGTCTCTTTAATTTCAAACTGGAAGAGACAAAGATTGTTGTGGGATCTCATGACTAGAAATCTCAGGCTGAGTTTCCCAAGCAGTTCTCCTTCCCCTCCATTTCAGGSTGTGAAAGGGAACACTGAGATCTGCTTTCAGTGGGGGAAAATGCATGTACTGGTTGCACTGCAACATAAAATATAGGCTTGAATGCCAATTTTTCTCCTGTCAGATGTGTTCTGGTGAGAAGCAGTGGAGCACACACTGGAGATGACAAGACCCTGCCTCTCCTTCTCGTCCTCTTGCTGTAAATAGCCTCCAATTATTATTATCTCAGGCATTCAGCCCAGCTCTCTAATGAAAAAGATTTTCCTTTAGCAAATTCAGGGTGGCCTCAGAAGAGTGTTTATTATGAAAACCTTGAGGAGCRAAGAGAAGATTTGGCAAAGGACTTGGCTGGGTAAGAGCTGCTGCCCAGGGGCTGTGACACACAGCAAACACCAGAGCTCCAGCTGCAGCCTCCACTGCACTCTGCAGCCTCTGGTGGGGTGAAGCACCTGCAGCTCTGGGTCCTCCTGCCCCGGGGAGCTGCAGCATCTCCTCGGAGATGCAGCCAGAAGCTGGAAGGCATCTGCTGAGGGGAGCAGGGAGGGAGCTTGGAGGATGCGCTGATCACAGCCCATCACCGATGCAGGTAACAGCCTTCCTTCCTCAGCCAGCTCCCTGGCAGTGCATCTTTTCCTGCCTGGCTGGAGGATCAGGGTTGTCATTCACAAACCCAACCTGGGCTCTTCTTTTCCAAGCCCGATGCCAGATGGTCGACAGTTCTGATTCAGGTGAACAGCTCATTTAGCAGCATCGGGCTGACAGTTCAGCAATTTCCAGAGCAAACATCAGCTCAGAGGCAAAAAAACATAGGGGCCAAGCCATAAAATATTGAAATAGGGATGGGGAGGCACCTGAGTCTTGCCTCAGAAAAAGGCCCATGAATTTTAAGGATCTTCAGACCTACTTAGGGGAAATCTTTACTCACCATGCAACTGCATGTAGATATGAATTATAAAATAACTGAAGCTTTCTGGAATTCCTTAAGACAATGGAAYGTGTTTTTCACAGTACCTCCATCAGGCAAAATGTCAAATACAGTTTGCAGAGAAAATAAAACAGAATTCAAAGAGGAAAAGAAGGTCTGRAGGTGAAGTAGCAGGCACCACTGAGAAGTGACAGAATGTCAGAGAGCAAGGCTCCTCATGGCCCTGGCTGTTTATTTATTTTATAGCTGTGTGTTGCTGCAGAGACCTATTTGTGCATATTTTTTATTTAAAAACCTAGATTCACAGAGAAATAAATGACAACTCTTAACAACCCTTAAGTTGTTTATTGGAAACTTCTCTCTGCCTCAAGTTAAATATTTCACTTAAACTGACTACTGAGTCCATGGTGGAGCAGAGAGAGGTGTGTAAGGAACACTTGAGATCAGAGAACTATCTCCTTTTGGTAGTTACTCCTCCTGCCAGAAATATTTTTGGATTTGTGGTCTTCATTTATTTCTTGACGATCAAGCACAAATCTCACTTGCCTTTCTTACTCAGTAATTCAGGCACTGGAAGTGTCCAAGGTCAAGGTAGGACAGGGCTTACAGCAGGCTGTTCTGGTGGAGGGTGCCCCTGCTCATGGCAGGGGGGTTGGAATGAGATGAGATTTAGGATCCCTTCCAATCCAATTCATTCAGTGCTGGGAGCAGGATTTGCTGAGAACTTCTCTCCAGGCACCTCTGTCCCACCCCAGCAGGACTCACTGGGCTGACAGAAGCAGCCCAGAGCTGCAGAGCTGCAAAGGCCTCTCCTGGTTTCCAGCATTGCATATTTTATCACTGAGTAGCCCCACTGGGGGGCAGAATCTCTCCCCACTATAGATTTATATCAGTAAATACGTAGATTTTCCCATTTGATGTTGTTGCTCTTAATTAAAACCTGTATGGGAGCACCTGTAACCCAGTGTGGCCATTTCCAGGGAGGGCAAATATTAGCTGAGCTCCTAACTCTTGGATGAACTCCTTCTTTTGCAGCATTGTGTTATGAATTGAGGTCTCTGAAGAAGTTTATTAGCCTGGATTTACACCCAGTTTATTTCCTGGTAGAGGGTCCCTCCTCACATCAGCTGCTTTCTCAGGGGGCAAAGGCAATTAGACAGCAGTGGAAAAGAAACATTRCTGTATTTACATTTAATAGCCTTGGCTTGATGCCCTGAACTTCCCATGGACTCTGCTGTGAGGATGGCTATAAAAAACATGAGTGATTGACAAAARAAGAGAGAATCTCACGTTCAGAGCTCTGGGATGGCTGTGAGCACAGCTCATCACCTGGCCCCATTAAAGGAGATTTCCCCTGGCTCACCCTGGGAGACATCCCTGAGTTGGTGTGAGGAACCCTGAGCTGAGCCAGGGCAGGAGCAGCAGCAAAACTGCACCAATCCCAGAGTTACACCAGGAAATGCAGGAACTATGAAGTCCTCCCCTGACCCAAAAGTTGWTATTTTTATGTGCTGCAGGGCTGGCTGCTCACTGGCTGGAAAAAAAAGGGAAAGAAAACCCCAGATCAGTGCCTGCTCACAAATTAGTTTAAGGTCCTGAGTTTGTGTTCTCAACTAGTCAGGTGTGGTCCTGGTTTGAATGTGGCTTTTCAAAAACTTCCAACAATTATTTCCAGCACAAATAATGGCCGTGGAGTGGAAGTAGCATTTATTTGGTGCAGAGGGAATCAGTTCAACCAATTCAATCAGTTCCATGGCATGAAGGTAGAACAGGTCTGAAAAGAAAAAAAGATAGCAATGTCACAATAAAGAACACTAATCCCATAATTAAACAGGACAAATTAATCTTTGGGACAAAGAAATACAAAAGATCAATTTATTGTTATTTGTACCCAGGAAATTTCCTTTCTTATTCTGATAAAAATGAAAAGAYTGCAGTTTGTAAATACCTGTTACTTTTTGGGAGAAAAATAAGAAAATGTGGGATTTTTTTTCTCTTTATGTCCATCCATTGTTATTGTGATTCTGACATAAGCACAAAACATAATGCATCAAAAATGGCTACAAATGCAGGCAATCTGAAAAGATCAATAAACAGTTCAGAGGATAGGAGARCAGAACAGTCCTGCAACCTTCCGAAACAGCACCCTAATGTTCTGTTTTAATTAAATACAGATTTTCAAAAGACAGTTAACAGAGCAAGTACAACCGAGCAGGTTGGGAATGTTGATTTCTTTTCCTTAATTGTGTTGTGAAGCCACCTCCACGGATAATAGAATAACAAATTAGCATGGAGGACAAAAGAACACAGCAATGACACAAATGAATAAGGAAAAACGGGATGCAGAATAAGGAAGCGATGGGGACCAAGCCATGCTAATTTCTGCTCTCCCTCATCCACTCCCTCATCACTCTGGTCCAGAAGCCCCTGGCCCTGTGTCACCCCCTTGTCCTGGAGCCCCTGGTGGCCACTGATGTTCTCCTTCAGCTGGTGTTTATTACAAAGCAGAACACCCCTCCTTGYCCACCCACCCTTGGCTGTTTCCTCCCAGCCAGGACATGGAACACACATTCCCAGTGTTCCTGGGMTTAAATTTGATTTTGGAGGCAATCAACTTCAGCAGAGCTGCTGATTGCAGCAGGACAGGGATTAGGCCCTTTGTGAATAAAATAACATTTCTCCACCTTCCCAGCTCCAGTCTGCCCATGCTGTGTTACTGTGGCCATTGCTGGGAGAAAAGAACCACAATAAAATAGGTAAAGATACACTTTAGGGAACATATAAATGAACAGGCTTTTCCAAGGGTTTTTTTTTCCCCATAAACTTCGAATTTTTCCTTAAGTTCCTACAGAAATCAACATTCAAAACCTGCCACACAGCTTTGATGTTTTTTTTTAATCATCAATCAAGCAGGAAGACAGCAACAGGATGCACCGTGTCGTGTTTGTGTCATTGTAATGTGGGACTTTGGGGATGTGCTAAAACCACATAAAAGTTCCAGATTCAATTTGGACAAGCACTTCAAAATAATCTCACTGATGAGCTGAAGCCTKCTGAGCTGGACACACCTCAGGCAGAGCCTTTGCCACTGGATTTCCCTTCCAGCCTTGCTGAAAGCACCTTGAGGAATGAAAACTTCACAGCTTTCTTCCTTGGGCCACTTGGAATGAGAAGAGCATAAAATGGAAAGTGGTGGGGAAAGAACCAAACTTTTTTCAGCATTTATCACAGTTGATGTAATTTCAAGGCACAGTAGGATTTTTTAGGAGATTTCTCATTTTACTGGAATGATTTTAACACTTCCTGATGCTGAGAGTCGGCAGTGGCTGCATGGAGGTTTCCAAAACAGCTGAAGAGACAGCACCCAAACTTCTGCAAAAATTCATATTTTGATTAGACCTGAAAATTGAAGRTGTCTCATCACTTGGAGTGCTCTAGATTAATTTTGATGTAGCACCAATTTCTCTCCAGGCTGTGGTGGAGAGCAAAGCTGAATRTCTGTTCTGCTTCTGTGAAAGGAGAGATGTGCAAGGGAAGGAAACACAGAGGGAACAAGGCTCTGCTGCCTTTCCTTTGGCAGAGGAGGGCTGGAGAAGCCTGGCCAGTGTGAGAGCTCCTTTKTTCTGGCAGCCAGTGTCCCCTGAGGTCCCACCAGAGGCTTTGCTGCCTGACCTAACCCATGCACAGCTTTTTGCATGGTTTTCTCTTTCATAYCCTAAATCATGTCATCCTGCCATGATATAAAAGTCAGGCCTGCATGATCCTTCCTAACCTTTRTGCAGAGCTTGTGCTGGACCCCCTGAGCCTCCTGGGATGTCCACATCAAGCTCTGTGCCAAGTCCCAGGGCTCAGAGCTGAGCTCAGCTCTCTGCTGAGCGTGCCCATGATGCCAGCCTGGAGCATGGACACTGTGGTGGCTTTGCTGGGGACYCTGCAGTGCCACAGCTCTCCCACCTACTCCCATTCCTTCCTCTGTCCCTGGCTGGTTTCTGAGCCCCTCTCTGTGTGTTTTCTGCTGCACTGGCTGGTGCCTCCGAGCTGGTGTGCAGCTGCTGGGGTCCTGCTGGGGCTGGCACAGCAGCTGGCACAGCCTCACAATCTGCTCAGCTGAAAATTTCAAGTCCACCTGCCCTTCTGCCTTCTCCAGCCACCTGGTCTTTGAGAGGTTTTTTGTGGTTTGTGGGGATCCTTTTTCTTTTTCTTTTTTTTTTTTTTTATTGGCAGGAAACCCAAACCAGTGCTGTGCAAAGCTGGCCCTGCAGGGGCTGCCCAGCTGTGTGACAGGTGACAGGGAGAGGAACAAACCCACCCTGCTGGACAAGCAATTTCCCTGCAACTGGCAGAAATGAAGACTGACTCGCAGGCTGTGGAGACAGGAGGCAGAGGGGACAGTAATTGCTGTTGGCCAGGCAGAACACCCATTTCATTACTGCATTGGCAGATTCCCCAAAGAAACACTGCACACAAGCCATCAATTCATATTTAAGCAATGAATAATATCAACAAACATCCAGAGGAAGGAATACATRCAAACAGTTTTTACTCCTACAGCAGTGTCCTATTGCTCTGCWGTTTTCTGGGGATTATTCTCTCTCCCTTGCCAGAAACTTGTGTGAGATGTAAAAGAAGAGACCTTTCTGAAAGGGTTTCTCAGGACCATTTTGAAATGCTCTGCTAATAATAGATCAAGAACTTTGGTCTAATGATCCTAGATCAGCCACAAAGTGYAATGCTGGGTTATGCTGTGCAGGAGGTGAGTGAGGACATGGCAGCTCCCATTSCCCAGGCAGTCAGAGAACCTTTCTTGAAAAAATACCATCTGGCAGTGCCTGATCAAACTTGGCCAGGGCACAGTGGAGTTTACCAATGGGGAACCCAAAGAGAACTTTTTCAACACCAAAAAGCTGCCAGTGAGGAGCAAACATTGGGTGCTGAGAGCTCTCCATTTGCACATCCATGTGCTCCTGGCACTTTGGGATTGTCAGCATCTCCCCATTCCTGTGGCAGTGGGAATGTTCTCACTGCTGGTTATTCTGAGTGCAGCACAGCAAATMCTCTGGAGGATTCAGACACATCTTGCCAGACACCTCTCTGACACTTCTGTATTGATCACCAAGCAGCWGTGAGAGTTATGAATGCCCTTTTTAAAAAAAATTCCATCACTGTGAAAAAAAGGAATGAACACATATAAAGTCAAAAGAAGGATTAATTTCACTGAGTCTGATCTCGGATCCACAGAYCTTGGATGCAAAGCCACCAGTTCATGATTAAAGTGCCAAGTAAAGAACTGAAATAGTTCATTCAGGCTTGGGATCCCCTCCTAGCCTGAGACAGGAGGAGTGAGTTTGTTTGCCTGATTGTCCTCCACCACCCCATCCTGAGGAGCTGCTCCTTGCACACGAGGAGCAAAAGGAGGCCCTGAGAGACCTTCTGTGCAAAGCTCATGTGGGCAGAGCAGTTTGAAAATTAAACTTCCTCCAAGCGAAACCACCCGTAATTTCCTCCCAAATGCCTCCTCCTGAGCCGAGGAATAGAAGTTGCAAAATCAACAGAGGCATCCATTTTCCYTAAGGCAATGCACAGGAGCTGACCTAGCAAAAGCTTGTCTTTGTTTTGCTGCTACAGATTTTTCCTTCTGCTTTGGTCTTGTTTTGTTTCTAGTGGTACCAATCTGGCTGTCCAAACTGCCTCTGTTCCCATAGAATAATAATCAACTTCCTGGTTCAACAGCTTTATGTAATGAATAATAAAAAGAATATCTGAGTAACACAGCTCGGCAGCATTGTGTCCTATCCATTCTTCCCTCATGAAGGAATTTAGAGAAGTTAAGACATCATCTAAATATTTTTAAAAGGGAGGAACGATGCCAGAATTTGATGACACATATGCATATATCAGCAGTGGGAATAAAAGTTAACAGATATTAATATTCTTCTCTGGGAGGTGGACTTTTTGCTTAAYTTTTCTTGGAACAAACATAGTCTATGCAACAAGCAGAGCCAACACTTATCTCTCTCCTCTATAATCTTATAGCTGCCTTAGCATTAAACTTCTACCTTTTACTGTTGTACAATTTTAGTGAAAGTCTTCAATTAGCTTCTGTCTACTTGTCAGAAAGCTATTTATCCCCCCCTGTAGGTGTGATTTCTACATTTAGGACAAATTGTGTGCTCATCTTCGTGCAGAACCCTTCACAAGCCGGGGACCACGAAAGGCACATTCCTGSAAGGTGGAGCAGTGGTCGTGACTGGCAGTGGATCCACACACAGCACAGGGCTGGATCTGGGAAGGGCTGCAGGAAACTCGTGTTGCACATGGCCTTGAGAAGTCTTCATATAAACATTATTTGCAAATAAAGTTGTTTATTGCAGGCTTTGCACGGGTGGGCTGTGCTGTGTCACACCCCCAGCTTGGCTGTCAGCTCCCGTGAGCCAGGGCTGCCTGATGGTATTTAGAGCCTGCCAAGAGAACAGTGAGAGGGTAACAAGGGTTTGATGTGAGGCTTCTGCAACACTTGGATTGAGGGGATAAGAAAAAAAAAATTATATTATTTCCCCAAAGCTGGAGCAAGCTGGATTTACTGTGCTGGCGTTGCTTCACCAACACTGCAGGTGGAAAGGACAGAGAGCAGAGGAAAGGGCAAATGGGGAGGGAGGCAGTGCCAGACAAGGTGGGAATTTGGGATAGGTACCTGGGGAAAGAAGGAATATAAAAGGATTCTTAGATAAAGCTTTAGGGATTTTAGGAGGGAGCTGTTTAAACATTTCCTTAATTGTGAACACGTCAGAACTCTCATCAGGCTTTAAAAAGAGTAAAAGCCAGCATTTATTAGACTGCACACTGGAGCAATTAACTTATTAAATAAATGGGTTCAGTCACCCATGTCCCTSTCCCACCAGGCACCCACAGAGCAGGCCAAGTCTCTCTGCTGGCTCTCAGTCCAGCARCTCAGCCACTCTCTGGGYGCASRTAWTTTGCTCTTTAGYCCTTTSTCAAGAAGCTGCCCCACCCCTGCASACTTCKCATCTTCCAAGGGGCACAAACACYTCCCCAAGCTGGGTAATAGCCTCTAGCCTGGGTGCTTGCCCCTAAACCTGGAGGAGAATAGACACAGTGGAACTGTGAGCGTGATTCTGTATCAAATGCACTCAGACAATAAATACACCCAAAGATTTGCTTCTTGTCATATGWGAGATGATAAAAAGACAGAGAAGTATAGCAGCAGCAAAAGTCACTCAAATTGAGAATTAGACCCTTTCCCCCTAATTTTTTCCTGCCAATTAGACTCAGCAAATCCCCCTACCATTCTCTGAACTTTTCAGCTCTCCTTTCTCTGAGTCCTTGGGCGTTGTTTTYGCTGCTGCCAACACAGACCCATGACCCTGGACGTGGAGCTGCTGCTCTCCCCTCACTGAAGTCAMCATGCAGGGCAGGCTGCACACAGCAGAGCTGTCAAGCCTTCACTGAACATGATGGAAAGGCTTGCCAAGGAGAAACACTCCCTTATTCATCACCACGCTGCTGACACCCTGCACGGAGACCCCAAATGGCTGCTTGGCTGAAGATAAGGTCCTGGTGGTGTTTAACCTCCCCTCCTGGGCTGCAGAGAGGGGAAACTGTGATTAACAGCCACCATTCTTCCTGGAGGCTGAGCCCTGCCTTGGAAAGATGTCCATGGAGCTGAGATAGCAGGAGTTATCATGGCTTTGGTGTCCTTTGTAGCTACCTTGAAAATAAAGTGCAYTGTGTTTTCCAAGGGTATTTTGTTTCCTGCCTGCACTAGGAGCCTGCCCAGCTGCTGGACCTGAGATTACTTTGCCCATTGGGTCACCAGAGAGATCTCTGGGGTGACMAGGCAGGACAGCAAGAGGAGAAGCTGCCACATCCTGCCTGGCACTGCAGGCTCCTTCTGCAGYGGGCAGGAAGCCTCTGCAGGATGGGAGGGATGTGAGCCCAGACACTGAGGGTTGAGTGAAGGGCTTGTTATCCTTAACCCAGCATAGGTGGGGAAAGGGAGGGGGTGTTGGGGAGGGGTTGTAAAGCTCCAGGACATATAAGAGCAGTGTTGTGGCTGCTCCAACCCCCCTGGACCTCTCGCCTGTGGGTCCTGATGCCCACTTTGGGAGGGATGAGGCCAGCCATGTGTGGAACTGCAAGGTAGGACACAAGGGGGTTCATAACTGAGAGTGTGGCTGATGGTGTTGGTTATCCTGAGGTGATACAACCTCAACCAAGCCCTCTGCTCATCTGTTCTCTGCAAATTAATATGTTGGAGTGGTTCTGAGGCCCCTCAGGTGGCTCTGTGGGGAGGACTGGGAAACTGGGCTGTGCCTGAGGAATGCTGAGGTGTGGAAGTAGGARCTTGGATGCTTTGGTGCCTGTTGGRTTAGCTTGAAGTTTAAAGGCTCTCTGAGGAGCTGGAGAAAGTTCAAAGCCATTTCTGAGCTGCTTTGTGGCTGCAGTGGTGCTGGGTTTGTGCCTGGTGATGGTACCTGGCTGTGCTGGAGGCTGCTGGGTTTGCAGTGACCTGCTCCAGAGCTTCTCTCCCCTTTTTCCACAAGAAATTATGAACTCAGAAGTACCTAATCCTGGGGATGGGGCGGCTGTGCAGCAGGGGAGKTGGTTGGAGATGTTTTGATGAAATGGTTTCAGCCCTGTAGCTGATGTTGATAAACCCAAAGGATCAGGTGGCCTGGGGTGTCTCAGGTTATTCTCTGTTCTACTGCTTTGTTTCACTCAGCTGCACTGGCTGTTTTATTCCACATCACTTGAACTCCAACAGTAGCATGGCATGAGCCATCTTAGTTTTTTTYC
>CADDXX010000226.1:249816-412316 GCA_902810485.1 Alauda arvensis
AAAAAGAGAACACTTAATTTTATCTTGCATTAAATCAGCCTTGAATTCCCCTTACCCAAAACTTCACCTGTGGCTCCCTTGTCAGCTGCCAGGAAAGCTGCAGGTGACTTGTTTTGAGGGGAGGGCTTGGGATGTGAACAGGCATTGGAGGGAGGACTGAGGGATATTTTTACATTAATATTGCTGCTTTGAAAGGTTTAGTGTCAGCTCARAGCCTTCAACCACACCCATTCAGGAGCTGTGATTCATCCTCCTGCTGAATGAATGGAGTGACCTGGAGAGGCTGGTGCTGGGGGGTGATCTCACATTYGGCTGTGCTCTTTCACAGCCTGAGAAGTTCCTGGTCTTGCATTAGCCTGACACTGTCATGTCTTTGTCTCTTAAGTGCTGTTTGCATCACCCAGGCTTAGAGAACCTGGTAATTTRGGATGAGTTGGCGATAATTGCAGAGCACTGTAATGAGTCTCTGAAAGTACAGTGTAACTAGTCAGCTAATAGCCACAGCAAGCCCTTTCTGGGGAATGCTGGAAATACCTYAGAGAGGTGAAATAGATAGTCTTTGCTTTTTATTGAAGTTTTATGTTAAGAGCTTTACTYTTTGGCTCAAAGCCTGGTTTTTGTCATTCTGGGGAAAAATTTTCGAAACTGAAATGGTGTTTTTAAGGCAGCCTGTGAATATTGAAAAAGCACATTTTCATTTTAAGTTGCATCATTGGACAATAAATCCATTGTTCTCTTCTGCTGATCAGAGARTGGTTGAGGAGAGCACAGTTCCTCCAGGGATGTTCTGAGCTGGTAGAGATTCCAGCCTGCTGTAATCTCCCTGTGTCGTGTGAATGCAATTTAGGAGACTCACTACTCTTTATTGCAGTTTATTAAAATAAGAAATCACATCAGAAATGTGCACTTCTGCCACAAAAGCTTTGACAACTCTGTTATGGCTCTACTTGATACAAAACTCTCCTCCATGTAACTCTTCAAGTCTGGCACAAACCAGACCCAGCTGAAAAGTTATTTCATTAGTGGAGTCAAGCTCAGAAATGAGAAGCTGGAGAAGGGCAGCCAATTTTGAACACGCCTTGCTTCCCAGAGCTCTGGCTGGGATCTTTCCACTGAGGTTTCTGTGATGCTGGGTTGTTTTTCCAGGTGGAATTCTTGATGGATGGCAACAAATTGACAGCTTGAAAGGGCTCTTTCCTACCTGTCTCTTTTTTCCTCAGTGCTTTCTGACCACCAGAGGTGGAATTGGTGYTGCTGATGTTGGCAGTGGATTCTCCAGGCAAATTTGTTATTTTGAGTTTGTGCAGAGGAGCTGCTTGAGGWCTGTTCTGGGCTAGCCCTGTGCTGGAGCTGTGGGGGTTTAGCAGTGACTCTGGAGGGACTGATGTGCTTAACCTGGGACATGGAAAGTCAGAATTACTGCTGGGGAGTTGGGAAGTGCAAATCTGACAAATGTCCTGCCTCGAGTTCATGCTCTATCAACTCTTTTCCTGAGCTTTGCAGGTTTTGGGCCTTGATCCCCTGCTTTGAAAGAYGGGGTGTTTCACCTCATGCAGGGTTCTTGGAAAATAATCCAGCRTTCCCTGGAATCCTCCCCAGGCTCAGCTTAATGGCATCGTTCATGTGAAGAGTCCCTCTGGCTGAACCCAGCCCTGACTGCTGTCACCAGCAGCGGCAAGAGGGTTTTATCCACAGCTATAATCACTTCCCTGTCACTGGAGCATTAGCAGACACAGGGTTTCTCAATTCCTGCTCTGCATAAAAGCTTTCTCAGAACTCCTGGAAGCTTTTTTTTTTTTTCCCCCACTTCTTGGAGTTATTTAGGCAAAGCGTTTTTGCATGCCCCTCTGTGGAGGTTGGAGGCTGATCTCTGCCAGGTTTCATGTGGGCTGTGGGGGTAGGTAGGTGAAATAAAAGCCCTAGAGCTTCCCAGAGAAAACTTGTGCTGCAGGATAGATAGTAAATAAAAGGAAATGTGTTCGAAAATCATTTCACATGCGAACTGTTTACAACAGCTTTGCAGTTTTGGCCTCTAACAAGATTCCTCTTGTTTTTCCTACTTCTTCCCTCTTGCTGTGAAGCCCTCCCCCAGCAGGAAGTTTCCCAACCCCTCTGTGACAGAAAAGGAGCTGGAGCTGACCAGTTGCCATAATTTATACTCTGCCACTGCATGGGATATTTTTCTTGTGTACCTTAGTGTGAAATATTTCTGAAACTGCATCAAGACTTCTGTGCTRCACTTAGAGTGTTTCTATTTGTGTGCAATGGTCGAACAGCAACAACAAAATAAGAACCAAAGCAGATGGCAGCACAGAGATATCCTTGGTTTATTCAGATGAGCCCAKGAAAATGAATATTTTGATGATTGGCTGATATGTGTCATTAAGCATATAGGTTAGTCACCACTCAGTATTTTGTCTGCTCAACAGAGTGTGCAAACTTTTAAACATAGACCACTATTTTTGCAGTTATTTGTGTGGCATGTATCCTGTTATAAATGTTTTAATGGCATCCATTAATAGGGCTGGAATTGATGGAAGAGTCTATTGATGGCTAGGATGTAAAAGAAGATGAGCTTAATGCAGTAGCCTCAAAGCAATCCCTGATTCATTTTTAGGCTTTCTTTCCTTCTTCAGAAAAATCTTTAGTKGTATATCATGTATTATGCCCAGGCTATTGTGAGGTAAAGCAATCATCTTTCATAGCTTCAAAATAGATGTCTAAGTTGATTTCTCTGCTACCTCTACACTTTCGAGTGGTGAGACTTTGTAGTGTGAGTTTTCTATCTAAAAAAGAAGGGAATAAAAAGAAAATTCTGCAGCTAGAAATGAGAAAAATAGTGTTCTAAGGTCAAAGATTTCTAGTAAAAATGGGATGTGAATGAGCATAATTGTGTGCACACGGTGTTTGTAACTCTAACACTGAGTAGGTGATTTACTCCAAATAATTCCAGAGTTCTTGGAAGTGATCTTGCGTCAAAGATATGAATGCAAGGCCTCTGATAAGAATGAATTTCTCAGATGAAACATCCAAAGTGTCATCCCTTGCATGGTTTTCTCTTGCCACATCAGTGTTCAGCTGGGAATCCATCCTGGGAGTTCAGGTGTGACAAATCCTTGTGCAGCACCACTGGGAGCCACAAAAAGGAATCTGACTCCTGTAAGGGGGGGAAAAACCCCACAGAACATCCTGAGCTGGGAGGGACCTACAAGGATCGTTCAAATCCAACTCCTGGCCCTGTGCAGAACCCCAAAAATCCCACATGCCTGAGAGTGTTGCCCAAATGCTTCTTTAACTCTGGCAGCCTTGGGGCCATGGATTTGGTGTTATGTTTTCTATTCATTCCTAATGTGTGGACCTCCTTCAGCAACACTGGCACAGTTGGAGGGTTGACATGCTGGAAATGCATTGTAAGGGGTGAGCAGTGGATAATAAGGAAGAAAGACAGAGTTAAGTAAGTGTTTGCAGTGGTGTGAAGTGTTAATTTTAATATTATACAAATTCAACTTCCTAAAAATAAATCACAAGTTGCCTCTGAATTCTTGCTACTTAATAGGCCAAATTTGCTCTGCTGCAGGTGACCACAGTGCAACAGGAGTTGCATGGGTATAACTGGGGAAGTGCAAATTGCAAAATCCACATTTAGAACAGCTTTGAGTCTGTGTCTCTGCACGGCTCTTTCCCTCATCTGGAACATCAAAGTGTCTTGTTCATTTTTTTGTGCTCAAGCTCCTATAACTCTGCCAAGCTTTACATTATGAAAAGAGGAAGAGACAAAAAGGAATTATTTCTCATTCAGTGGGACTAATAGCTGAAGAATAAAACACYGAGCAATTCCATCAGCTAATTCCTACGGGGAATAAAAAGCAGAAAACTTGAGCTTTTTGGAACTGGGTTTTCAAATGTGGTTTCTCAACTGATCAGTAGAGCTCTTAGGCACAGACCACTTTGCCTGATGATTTCAGCTTAGGCTTTCTCGGTCATAATGCAAACATTATAATGATACTAGAAGGTCTGCAAATCAAGTCAGACCTCAATTACATTTATGTTATTCTTGTTTCTGGATAATGCAGCTGAACCCGTAGGTGTCACTGTGTTTGGTCAAGAGGAAGTAATTATAAATATATGATGCTATGTAGCAATTAGAAACATTTTAATTTCTACTGCATTCCCCCTCCCTGTTCTACAGAATTGCCTTGCTGCAGAGGTTGGTTTGAGTTAATGTTTGTCAGGGAGAAAACACCTCCCCCTTGGGCACTGTGGATTGTCCTGGTTTGTTCCTCTCCTAAATGCCTRGTGATGCTTTTTCCTCTCTGAATGCATGAGGAACCCAAAAAAATATCCTTTAGAGTTAGTTAGATTAAAAGCACCACTTGTTCAAGGGTCTTCTAGARTTCACAGGAAAAGTCCTGAATTTGACTTGAGTAAGAGCTTTTTATTTTGTACTGGGATGTTAATTTGTCTTTCACACTGGGATTAAAACCCAAGCTCATCTAAACCAATATTTTCAATAAAAGCACTGAGAGTGGGGGGGATAGAGCTGCTTAAAATATTTTAATAGTGGATCCATACTTCAATTTGTTTGTTAAATAGACACTGGACTTCCCTGGGTCTGTAGGAGGAGGGTCCCAACTGCATTTTCACCATGAAAATGGGGTAACCTCCTCTCTGAGAGTGAGGAATGTCTCAGGGTACCAGATGAAAGGGGCAATAGCTTTGTGGCAGCCTTTAGCTCTTCTTTGCCTCTCATGCAAAAGTCCAGAAGTTAATGACCAGTGTAATTTAATTGAAGTAATTAGATGTCTCTAGATGTGGATCTTGAGGAGGTGTAAGCTATCACTGCTGAATTTAAGATTTAATCTTGCATTGACATTTAAAGTTGAAGCCAGCATTGAAGCTCCCGGTGAATTCATGGGTGCAGGTTTATATTTAGACTGCACTTGCAGAGGAGCCCTAAGGCTGCCCTCAATTCCAAGCTGAATTCTCCCCAGTCAAAACAGCTGCAGGCTTGTCCCTTGGCATCGCTGCAGGCCTCTCCTCAAAGCAGCACAACTCCGGGAACCCAAAACATTCCGTGCCTTTTTATCCTGCTGSTTGTCTCCCTTGTGGAAGCTGCGGCCCCAGAATAAACAGATGAGCTAATCTGGGAGTATCAGGCTATTTAGGAGGAGCGTTGTCATCCCTTAAGCACCACGACTTTGCTTTGCTGTAACCTCAGGCTCTGTCCATACCGGCAATGTCGCCGTCGTGTTTCTGTCCCCTTCTGCCAGGAAGTGCTGCTCAAACTCACATCACAGAATCACAGAATTTTTTGGTTGGAAGAGACCTTCAAGATCATCGAGTCCAACCCATGTTCCAACATCTCAACCAGATCATGGCACCGAGTGCCACATCCAGKCTTTTTTTAAACACATCCAGGGTTGGTGACTCYACCACCTCCCTGGGCAGATGGTTCCAGTATTTAACCACTCTTTCTGTGAAGAACTTCCTTCTTAAATCAAGCCTGAATCTCCCTTGGCACAGCTTGAGGAAAGAGTTTGCAGGGCAGGGAGATTTTCAGTTTAATCAGAGCCTCTGGGGAGTGTTTGCACACAGGGATCTTGCCCAGACACGGACGTGGCGCTGGCTGGGGGTGGTTTGGAAGGTGAACTGAGCTCGGCGGTGTTGGGTGGATGTGCCACCAAGGGCTGCCAAGTCCCCAAGCCACCAGAGGACTTGGTTCTGCTGCCATCCAGTTCATCAGCTCGCAGTAACTCTCCCGTGTTTATTTACACGGGCTAAACACGCCAAAAGAAGGCAGTGTGTCAGAGTCCAATCACTTGGTGTGGCCTCCTCCTTCAGCAGGACGGGATGGCGCTGCTGTCCTCATTCATCTCCCCCTCGTTTGCTGTGAAGTAACGCAATTAGCAGTGAGAAAAGGCTGCCAATCCAGTGAGCAATCCTGGAGATCTCGAGCAGTTAAGCGTGTTAATTAAATTGGCATTGCAGCAGGAGCTGGAGTTAGCAGACTAGCAGCAGTCTTTCAGAGCAGCGTTCACTTCCCCACACAGCGCTCAGACTTCCCAAGTCTGCATTGATTTGGCCACATTCTTTGCTGCTTTTCATTTCAGGGGAGCTCTTCCTGATCTACATAATTCTCTAATCAGAAAAAGATATGCATTAATTCAGTGTTTTATTCCTGTTTATAGGCATTTATGATATTTACTCTAGAATATCCCACTTTTGCAATCTGTTCTTTCTTATGTATTTCCTCATTTTTAGGTAACTGTGGGGCTCAGCAGGCACAACTCAAACTTGACAGACCTTTTGACACTGATCTAATGAGACCCACCATTTAGATTTCTTATCTCTGCATTAATAACCACAGAGATGAGGCCACACGATGCTGAAAAGGCTGTGCTGCCACCACAACAACTCTGCTGTTTACCTCCAGCTAAATAAAGATAGATATCTTTTGGGACTTTGCTTTAAAAATATTGGTACTTGTTTTGTGTCTGCAAGAACTTCCATCACTTACCTCTTGCTTCGTACAAGCCAGAGCATTTCCTCCTGATGTAAAGCTCTGTTCTGGCTTGCAGATGATAAATGTTTGTAACCAGGCTTTGGCAGCAGGAACCAGACACAGCTCTGTGGGCATCAGAARTGCAGTGCAATAACAAATTTCAGTGCAAGAACAGTGGGAGAAAAGCCATGAACTTTATTTTCTATGGGCTTGACAGTGTAATATCTTCTAGGGATGCTGATTCCAGTGGATACCAGTGTCAGTAATTAACTGGTAGTCCCTTGTGTGGCTGTTCACTGACAGCAGTGCAGAGGTGTGGCTGATTCAATGACTTCTGAAAAAGTTCAGTCCTTGGGTTTGCCAGGTCTTTGGCAGCCGGGCCCTTTCCTACCTGGGTATTGCCACTTTTGGGAGCAGATTGGGCATGCCTCCTCTTCATTAGTGTTAGTGAGCATCTGGTAATTGGGAGTGGAAAAGAGGCGGTAGAGCTAATCACTGCATCCTAGGGCATTCTGGCAGTGTCCTTTGGAGGGAGATATAAAGATCTAACCTCTTCAGGTGCCATTRAGGCAATACCTGCTCTGCAGATGTCTTGTCTGAGGTGTCAGATGAATGCTCAGCATTAAACAGGGAAATGAAATGGGCACACACTGCCTGCAACTCCCATGTGAGGGTCTGTCCCACCCCTTCAGCATCTGAGGGTCCCCTGTCCCGCTTTGCTTTGCTTTAAAGGCTGCTGGAACTCGTTCATGGGGGGGAAATCATTGTGCCTCTTCCTCTAAAATGGATCTGTAGGAGGCTGGATGTGCTGAACTAGTACATTTCTAAGGACAAAAACTCCGAATGTTTTTGAAGATTTTTTYCCCCCCTGTTACCATGTTGCCAAGCAACATTTTTACAGTATCAGCAGCTGGGGAAACTGAATGTCTGAAATGGATTAAAGGAGAAGAAAGAAGGCACCTGTGTTGTCTTTTGGCCATACCCTTTCACTGCTGAGAGGGTGTACCCCTCACTCCACCAGTAGACTCCCAAAATATTAAACTAGAGCTTGGATTTATTCATCTTCATGTGTCTTTACATGTATTAGCACATGAAAGAGCTGCTGGATGGAGATGAAAGCCTCGAGTTAATAGATTCTTAAATAATAGGGCTGGGACRCATCTGAGAGGCTTTCCAGTAATTTTTGCCACGGGAGGGCAGTTGCTGTTATCCCAGAATTGCAGTGGCATGGGGGGATGACACCAGAGCAAAGGTTCCACTTACARATGTTGAGGTTGTTTCAGCCTGTACTCAAATCCCCTTTTAGACCCTCAGTAAATGACAATTGTCTGTTCCTGTGGTGGAGCTCAAGGAGGCCAAGAGTGATGCAACACCTGATCCCTCCCATTCTGCTGGCAGCAGAACCTGCTCTGATTTAATTGTGCAGCCCGAGGCAGGCAGCAGAGTCCCAGGGCTGCCTTGGCATTTCCAGGGAAGCCTTTGTCTTGTACCATTTGTACGGATGGGGCACTGGGGACCCCGCTGTACTGAATGCTGTTCAAACACACAGCAGTAGAGACTTCTTGCTCTGCAGTGTTGAGTCAAACTTATTCCCAGACTTTTAAAAAAGTGCATATATTACCATAATTCTGGGCTTGACAAAGTTCAGTCCCACTGGGGTAGCAGTCTGCCATTACAGAAGATGGTTTCTTCTCCAAGGAATATAAGCTCAGAGGTGTTTTGCAATCACTCCTCTGGCTCTTCTCAGTTCCTGCTTAACTTAAACACTAAAATATCTTCTAATCAAGGTCTAAAATCACATTGAGGCTCAATCTCAGGTGACCTTCTAACCACTCAGAAATTAATGAGCATTGAAGAAAAGCTGAGCTTTGGATCTCCATATTYTGTTTTACAGTCTGGGTGATCTATGTTTGCTCTGTGCAGGGCAAAGGGAATTCTCTCCCTCCTTAAGCAGACAAATTGAAAGCAATAAACTTTGAGAAGACACTTGGCTCACCATAGATGTTGAGCCTTTTTAGCTTTCTGATTAATAGGATGGGCAAATAGCCTTTAACAGAAAGCAAGAAGAAAAACCTTCCCAAAAAAACTTCTTTAAGGGTAGAAAAACCTGTTTTTAAAAGTCATTACTGTAAAGACTTTGTGTTATAGCTGAAGGTGTCTAAATCCCAAAGCCATAGAAAGCATCCCCTTAAGGAACTGCACTGGGTGTCTGGTGAAATACAGTTGAACAGAATTTTAGATGTATTAAATATTTCCAGGACTTAGTCACTTCCCAGTCACTAAAGCACAGGTAACTTTTCAGCTGGTGATAAAATAAATAATGCTGCTCCTMGAGATAATAGCTGCTATGTACCATAAAGGGTAGATAGAACTACTTTCTAGAAGAGTTTCTTGAAGATATTTCAAAAATGCAGAAAATATTTCTTTCTAATTCTAACTTTCTATTTCTTCTGACTGATGTCAGAAGCTGAGGCTGCTGTAGATGCAGCTGATGGGGTCCACTGCTGTTTGACTAGACAGAAATGTTAAGATTTTTGTGAAGCACTGAATTGTTTATATTAGCAAGTGGTGTTAGATCTGTGCAASCAAGCTCTGGAATAGATTTTTCTTTTGGTAACTTCTGGCAGGMTTGCAAGGAGAGCCTATTTCCCTCCTGAGCTATTGCTTTCTCCCCTGGCAATGTTGCCTCTTCCAGCTCCATATTTCTTCCACTCTTTCTTTAAGTTCCAACTACATCAGAAAATGAAAAAAATTCATCACAGTGGCTAAGGATAACCTAACAGAGCACTCAGCTCCTTGGGGAAGGAGAAAAGAGAGAAACTATTTGTTTCCCATTTTGTTTTTGCAAGGACTTTAGAACCAGAAGTCTGACCTTCTCCACAACACTGAACAGAGCCTTTGTTCCTTTCTTCTCATCTTTCTTTGAACTGTTAAAATATCCCTGGTGCTGTGTTTTGAAAGGACTGGGGAGTGTGGGGGTGGGGARGCAATCCCTTCATAGGGCTGATTCTGTCCTCTTTTTAACTGCAAAACCCTCCCTGAGGAGTTGCCTGTGACCATTGCTGGAACACCTTGAGCCTTTGCCTTRSAGATGTKAGAGCCCCTSAGTTTGTCTGAGCATAACCTGGGGRAAAGACCATGGAACCCTGGTAACAGAGTGGGATCATGGCAGGAGTGATGGGCTCCTGTTGCTGAAGATKGCACACTCTGGTGACACATTTCTCTACAGAGAATGGAGGCATTTCCTCATTCACCCACAGTTCTGCAGCTCTCAAATGCTCTTTTCCCATTTCTCAGCTGGGTCRGAGCTGGGGGCCTTGGCAGTCTCTGTGCCAGCTGAGGAGGGGGTGTCCCACCACACAACAAAACAGAGTTTGTGTCTAAAATCACAAGACTTGAACCCAGCCCTGGACAAAGTGTTGTATGAAACCTGTTGTATCCTGCAGAGCTGTGAACCTGGCATTGCTGTGTCTGTTATTAATCATGAATACAGTCACACCTTGATGCTTTCTGTGGGGGGAGCATTGCCATTTGCCTCTTACTACAAATAATTATAATCAATTAAATRTTTGCTGAATTTTTCAAATGAGTCTACAGCAAATATATCCAGTGTGGTAACTGTGGGCTCTCTCCAGAGCCCATTACCATCAGCAGAGGGATTCCTGCTGGATTTGACAGGTTCTGAATAATGCTGCAAAAAAGAATTAATGAAAARGGTTTCCCTCTCAGAGACCTGGCCTTCTGCAATAATTACTTCATGAAATAGAATTCAGTATAGGGTGTAAGTTTTTGTTAGACCTGCACTAAGGACTTCACTTATTACCCACTGAATTTGCACTCTGTGATGCACAGTGACCACATCTCTARACTTGGAAAGCAAAAAAAGCAGTCTGAAATGTGGCTGTAGGCACTGCAGAAACAGCTTCAAAATATCTCATGACACGACAGTGATGTTCCATCTTTTGGGCCCATGGTGAAAACTGGGCCAAGGTCTCGTGCATTCCTTGGTGAATCACCAGCTTTAGGATGTGATGTTTCCCATWTACATTTGACCTAGGCTAGAACAAGGAAAATACTTTCCATTTATCCAGCTGGGCTCAAGTTGGAAGTTAAAATGTCAGAGTGAGAGCATGGTGAAGGTGAATAAGGCATGAGTGCAAGGCAGACTCCAGTGTGAGCACAGGAGGWGAAAGCAGTGAGCAGGGTGGTTTCCCCAATTTTTGGCTAAACTTAATGTACAAAGCTTTTTTTAATAGTTATATATCTATAAAGATCTAGGCTAATAAAGGGAAGTTTAGTGTATTGACTGAGCAAAATCATTCCAAGAGCTCTTGGGGTGAAGGCTCAGTGTGTGCCAAACTGTTCCTGCTTGCAGCTCTTTCCTGTTCTGTGGATGTTTGGTGTCACACCACATCAATAAGCACTTCTGGCAATTCTGCAGCTGCTCAGGAAAAAAAGCCTGTGGTGAGAGGCAAAGTTATGCTGTGGATTACAAACTGGGATCAATACCAGGGTCAGTGGAGGATTTTAGTGGCGAGGTTTTTAAACTATTTAGAAAYAGCCTGGAAAGGGGCCAAGGGATGAAGTGACAACATCTGCAGAGTGTATAAAGAAACACTGCAAACTAAATCAGCTTTCCATCAGTGTAGCCAGAGCTGCCCCAGCCCAGCTGAGCTGAGTGAAGCAGCCAYCTCCAGGCTGGAATGTGCTCACAGCTGCCTTAGTGTGGAGGTGCTGCAGGACCAGGCAGCAAACAGAAATAACTGAAATGGAATCAGGACTTTGTAAGAGGAAAAAAARGTGAGGCAGGAAGGAGACAGAGAGAGGCAAGAGTTTGAGGGAAGTTGTCCTGGCTTAAGCTAAATTCATGTAGGGATTTGTTTTGTTTGTCATAACATCACAAAACACATCTTGGGGATCTCTCTGTGAGAAAACAATTTACTGCAAATCCACTTGCAGGCTCTTGTGGCTTTYCCCCCCCTTCCATCCACTGTTCCATGTGACTGTGATTAATAATGGCCACAAATTATTATCCTGATTATCACAGGAATGGAGTGAGGATCTTTAATGAAAGTGAATCAACTTTTAATTGCAACTTGCTAAGATGAGGCAATACAGTTTGTGTAGATATGATCTGTAGCAAATGATTCCACAGACATTTGCTGAGAATTAATTTTGTAACAGATGCAAAGGCCAAAACTATGGATGTAAACTGGAGACAAGTTGGCTCAGAGCATCTGGTACAGTTTTGCTTCATGCTCTAGGCTGAATCTCACCTTTGCCTAACCTGCTCCTGTCTCCCCACCAGCAGCTGTCCCTATTTGTACAAGTGCAGCTTCTTTCCAGTGCATGCCATGGAGTTCTGACATCTGCCTGGAATCCTGGAGCTGGCTGCTTGGGGTGTTAGGATCTCAGTTCATTTCATGCTTGTGCTCAAGGATGAAATAACCAAATTTCTGCTAAAGCTTTAAAAACCAGGGTGTGACAGGCCAGTCTCCTGCAGATCCTGTTTTCCCCCCTGTGCCTATTTCTGGGATGTGGTCAATATGTTGTGGTGGCCTGTGTCTCACTGCAGATGGCTGCTTGTGCTGGGAGCAGCACCAGTGCTGCTGCTGGGACCAGCACAGATGGGCACTGGGAGCTCCCTGCCCACCCCTGCCTGCTGCTGAAGCACCCCCAGCTCCCACCAGCTCAGCAAGTAGGGCTCTAATGAATTCCAGAAATGGGAAACCTGCTTCACACAGGCTCATTCCCACTCCCTTCCTTGCAGTGGAATGCAGTCTGTGTACTGGCAATAACAAAAACCATCAAAGACTTAAGATTTGTATAAATAGTGAAAACTTCCTTCACTGCCTGATCAACTTGTGGRAAGCCTGACTCCTCTAGACAGGCCTTTCATTTTGCAGGCAATAATATAGTGAGATTTGTACTATTTTTCAGGCACATTACGAAGCTCCTTGCAGGTCAGAGCTATCAGGTTTSCACAGTATCTCGAATGYAATTTTCACAATGCTCCTTGGAAGCATGTGGCTATTAACTYCTTTTCACAGAGGAACTGAGGCAAATGGAGTGAAACCTAGAAAACTCTTCCTGTCCACAGGTTTAACATCCCTTTCCCCCATCCCTAAAGAGCTGTTCCAGTATGAAATTAGTCCTCTGRGTAGGAGTTGTATTGAGGTGCAAGCATCAGAATATAATGTATAACCTTCTTTTTTGGAGTGAAAGGGAACAGATAATTTCACACCTAGAAAGTTTTCCATTTGGGATTGAGTTTTGGTTCAGATTTGGATTTGCCAGTGATGGGAATAAACACCTTATCCAATACTATTTTTTAGCAATACTCTTGGGTCCTTACTCCATCCCTTGAGATGCTGAGCACGTTTGAGCCCTCGTGCACAGCTGAGTGCAAAGAGCCCCAACCAGGTGGTGTTGCCCAAAATGCTGAGTAGTTTTCGTAGATCCAGTTTTGGTTCTCAAACTTGCTGCCAAGTCCAGCAGGACATCTCAGGAGGAGCTGGATTTATGGGTTGCTGTTGAGGAGATCCAGGCCAYACAAAGTGGCTGAGATTTTATTTCAGTCACAGTTTCAGACAAGAATTCACCTGCTGCAGAACTGCTTCTGAATTCCAGGCTTCCTTTAAGGAAAAGCAGCAACACTTTTACTTGATTGTGAATATTAAAGGACTGCTAAATAAACATGTTAAAGGGAACATGAAAATCTGAATAGAGTGCAGGGATTAATGTAGCATCATTTATTTATGTCAGAAGAAACAGCACTGAGAGATAAGACCTTTTATTTAACACAAACAAGGTTRGTAAGTGCATCTAAACATTAAATCYRTTCCYTGATTGATGATAAATGTGCTGYTCACTGCACATCTTGCAGACTTGCTGCTGTGGGTTTCAGGAGTTTYGTCCTTCTCTTCTACTGTCAAAACAGAACTTCCCCCAAACAACTGAGATTGAATGTGCACTATTGAATGGCTTTGCTCTTGCACAGAGTCATTGCTTAAGAATTTATCTTTAGACCAGTGATTATAGCCCTGKAAGATGTACAAGGTTTTGGCTCAACAAGCACTTCATTTGTTCTGGYGCAGATAAAAATAAATTGAGTTGAGAAAAATGGTTGTAGGTATGACCCAATTATTTTAATCAATTAGAAGTACGGAGTAGGAAGGGCAGGCAGGGCTTCTGGAGCATCTTGGGTACAGGTCTTGTGGGTTTGAAAGCCAGCCTAATTTTTCCACCATATCACATGGTTTATTAAAAGGTGTTATTGCACCCCAGCAGTTCCACCTCCCTCATCCTTAGGCTGAAATAACAGCATACACTTTCAGTATTTATATTGCTGAAGAGGATTCAGAATGCAGAGAGCAGAAAATAAGATATCACTGAAGAAATTGAATCAACTATCAGAAACAAGGCTGGGCTATTGATGGATTTTTAAGTAGGTTCCGTTTATTAAATGTCCCTATTTTTTAAATTTGTGTGAGAGGCTACTACAGATTTTCCCATCTGCTGTAACTGTCACAGAGAACAGTGACAGGAACACGGGGAGCACTTCAGTGAATTTTGGTGCTTTGCTTTCAGTAATGGCATCTACCTGACACACTTGCTCCTGGCCCATTTCTGTTTAGGGCAGTTTATTGCCATCAACTGTTTCAAATGCAAGACAAAATGGTGCCTGCCTCTATGAATAAAAGAATTTTCTGCTCCACGCTGCAGAAGTGACACTTGTATTAGCTGCATTTAAYATATGTTGATGGGATTAAAATGTGTCTTTATTCATAAAGTTTCCTGCTTAGGCAATGAAATGCTGTCTGTGTAAGTGACAACACCACTAAGTGCAGAAGGCAAGGGATTGGGTTTGCTTGGTTTAGCAGGAAGAATGCACTGATTTAAACTCTTTACATAAGGCAGAAGATGTGTTGTTTTAGTTTAGATATTCCAGCTGTTATAGGAATTTCTACAGCAGCACATATGTAAAGTGCATGTACTGGGTTTATTATTTGGCTATCTAACAATATCTTCTGTATATAAAGACAAAAAAATGTGCCTTCATACTCAAAGATCTTTTCCCTACTCCTGGATTTATATAAATAAARCAATTTTCTGTCATGTACAAGTCATGGGGCTTACTATGTCAAGGTGCAGATTTTTTTTCTTTTTAGCAAATCAGCTAGGGAGAGTATTTAGATATCAAATGCAATGACAATTTATTAYAATCAAGGCTGTCTGGGGCCTTAGTGCTGAGTTCTGAGTTCTGCATAAATCAGAGGAGGAGCAAAGTTGTATGATTTYATTCTTTGTGATATTTCCCATATGCTGTAAGTCATATAATGCAAAAGGGAGGTGGTGCTGCCTGACTGGCTGTGATTTATGCAGAGAGATTAAACRTGGTGATCATGTCAGGAGTGCAATCCCATCACAACGATGACTTTTGCCATATGCTCTCATTTCCTACCCATTATTACCCTTCTACACCTGCAGCTGTCAGTGCACCTATGAGCATCTCTCTGCTGTACCTGTACAGCAGAACTGAGCTAACAGGGTTTACACTGGGATTTCACACTTCTGTTTTGACCACTGCAAGAATATTCAAACAAGTTTATCTTTTAAAACAAACAAAAAACAAAAAAACAAACCCTGGAGATTTTGAATAAGAGTTGAAAAAAGAAAATAAACTACCAAAGTCACAGGCATTATTTGGATCAGCCTGGATAAGGATTTCAATAGGAACTTGCTTATGGTGCTTTTCAAATGTGTAAAGGCTTAGTCAGCAACATGCTAAAAAGTAAGCTCGAATTTTTTTTCCCCACTCCATCTGAAAACCACCTTAATTAAACAGCATGGAAAAGATTTTTTTTTTTTTTTTTTTTTGCAAACATAAGTGACTCTGCTTTGATTTTTTTAAAGTATTTTTCAATAATATGGCTCTGCCAGGTGAGCTTGGATCTGCTGCTTTAGCACCTTTCCTTGAGTAATTTATTGCCCCTGTCCCCATCCAGGTTATGACAATCCAGACTCAGTTTGACACTGCTTCTTTCACAAGAGGCAAATTGGCCCTCTCAGCCTGGTTGGACAAAGCACAAGTCACTTAAGGCCTCTGCAGGCTGTGGGAGCAGATTCAAATCAGATACTTGAGGCTGTTCCACCCTGATCCATCTGCCCTGCTCCCCTCCAGATGCTGCTGCCCCAGTGATGTACGAGCTCCTCGTGAATCAGCTCCAGAGCTGCTGCACTTCCCAGGCTGGAGCACTAAAATAAAGCAGAAGAGCCACTTTTAACCTCACCCATCACAGGGTGACAGTGTTGACTCTGACTGCAGGGCTGCAAGCTGGTATTTTACAGAACTTCCAAATTCAATCACGAACCAAAATCTCCAGGATTATTCTAAAAACCCCAAATAAACCACAAAAATTTTTATTCAGCTTCATGACACATCACTCTCTGCTCTCTTTTTAAAAGCAGGGCATAAATATCTGTTATTCTGTGAGTCCCCTTTCCCTGCTGTTCCAGACAGACTCTGAGTACTGATGCTGTGTTTATTCAGGACAACAAAATATGTTCTCTGGCGAATAACAAATTGACTTCTTTCCTAGTTCTTTTAGAGCACTATGATATTTTTTTTGAAAGGGGAACAGTTTTCTCTTCAGTGTTCCTGCTGCAGCAATTTGCTGTCACTTCGTGGGAMTGAAGGGTAGTGAAAATGTCTTTTTAACAGACAGTACAATAATTAACACCACTAAAAGAAAATTAACGAGCACAGCAAGGCAGCGCAAAGTAAGCTGATGGGGGGAACTTTTTGAAGTCACCTAAAGAGCTGTAGTGCATCCATCCTCCTGTCAGAARTGACACAAGAGCAGCCTTTAACAAATGTTATCAGTCAGCTGTTACCCTTCAAAAAAACCTCAACTAAGTGCTTATCAAAGCACTTAAATCTTATGCAGCTCCCCAGATACTTTCTCTGCAGGATTTCTGGGAGAATGAGCTGTGAATAGAGATGTCTACAGTGTCCACGTYTCCCAGCAGCAGAACTACCTCCTGCTTTTCTGTCCTGAAAAGCAAAAATTCCCCAAGGCCGGTCAGATTTTGAGGCGCCAGCCTCTGTGTGAGCCTGGTGTGGTCAGGCTGCTGCCAGTCAGSTCTGTCACCCCTTCTGGTTATCACCCTGCCTCCACAGCCTGGGCCACCTGCTGCCAGGCAGTGACAAGGAGCTTTTTAATCAATATCTTTGGTTACTAAACATTCTCCAGCTCCCTACAGAYGGATCAGCCAGGGGCAGCTTAAGTGTTCTTTAAAGCTCCTATTTTTGTTTAATAACTGGAATTCCCTGGAATGAAGGGAATACTACAGGATTGCTTTTGTTGGTTAATAAGCTTCTCCTTTTAGCTCCAAACTCTCCCAAATTTGCCCCAGAGATTCACTAACCTGCCTGCCAACTTGCTTTGTAGCAAGAGTGTTGCCTGTGCCAGATGTTCAGAGCTCCTGAGTCGGAATTCCAAAGACTGTGAGATTGCTTTGAACACACATTAATAACACTAATCTTTGGACTTCTGAGCCCTAAAGTTYGACAGAGTCATGTCTTTTTGACACCCCTCCCCAATTTTAGGACTAGAAAATGCAGTTCTGTTTTTATGAGCAGATGCTGAGATTGCATTTGAGGTTCTGCATAAACTTTGGAGGTGGAGCATCGAAGGAAAAGCTCAGCTATCATGAAGGGGGTGATGGGATTTAGATTTTGGCATGTACAGAAGGACAAATTGTAACAGGGAAAGAGACCTCAGTGTCCAGAGTTTGGTAAATTAGAAGCCTGTAATAAGCACAATGCAGGGAAATGGGCTTAAGAGTCAGACATTTGCAACACTTGTGTCTGACATTAAGGATTACACAGACAGAAATAGGACAAGTATSAGCTCTCCAACTCCCAGCCTAGTCCTACTGAATATCTGAGACTTTAGGCTTCTCTTTGCTCAGAATAGAAAAGCTGGACAGTTGCTGAAATGATCCCAAGCCACAAATCCTGCCAAGATGCTTTCAGGTCTATAGATGAACATTTCATTTGTTTAAAACAACAGAAAAAAAAATCCAAAAAACAAATTAATGATTGCATTCCTGCTTCTCCCCAGAGAATTGCAAGCTAAATAGAAACTATTATGAAAAGATGCAAGGACATGTGAGGAAAGCATCACCTGTAAGATGGAGCAGCACAGCCTCTCCTGCTCCCTATAACATTCTGTCATGAAAGGGTGGCTTCACAAACACACCCTTAATCCCTGGGAAAGTCTCTCTACTTGCCAATCAAGTTATGCTGTTGGAGGTTGCCAATGTTCCCTCAAGGAGGATGGTGATGGCCTTCAGGGAGCCTTGTCTCCTTTGGAACAGCTCCTGGAAAGTGCTAATGTGAAGGATGGCTCTTGCTCGTGTTCCCCAGCATCATATTTTTCCCAGCAGGAGGAATGTGCAGTCATTTATAGAAAGCCACACTTCTCTCTTTGCTGCTGCCTTTCAAAGGGCTGAGTGAGAGTATCCAAAAAGAGGGGAAAGATATTCTGAGCAGGCTCCCTCCACGTCACAGCTGCCTGGATGCTGCTGGTGCTGCTGTTCCCACAAATGTGGATTGTTTTCAGCGTGGGGTCTGTTCTGTTCTCAGCACCTCAGTGATGCAATATAAATTTAGCTCCTGTGTCATGTCTGAAGTCACAAGAATAAAACCTCACCATCACTTATGGTTTAATTCTGGGGAGGTTTRGGACTTTTGCCTTTAGCTGTGTTAGCACCAGTGTCCCCAGGCTGGAAGCAGTGATGCACCAGAGTAYGAGGGGTGCAGCCTGGGACAACTTATTCCAGGTTACCAAAAAAGGGGAGTGAGTGTTACACAGGTGAGTTATTTTGACATGTCTCGTTTATAGTGATTTGGATAGGCACAGATGGAAAAGGCTCTGGCTGGGCCTGCCAGGTTCATTCCAGTCCAAGGGAGGAGGAAGAGAGGAGCTGGGTCATTCCTGGTAGGAGATGCTGTAGGGGAAGGTCTTGGTGGCTGTGGGGACACAGTTTGCTTGTCCAAGCAGGGCATTAAAGGAAGGGAAGGGACCAAGGTGTGCTGGGTGTGATTTGAAGCCAGCAGAGGATATGGGAACAACTTGATTCCCATTCCCCATGTGAGTGTGGGAGATCAGAGCAGAGATTTTGCTCCCCATTTCCAGCCCCCATTGCAGAATATTCTGCCCCAGGAAAATTGAGATAACAGCTTCCCCATGGCAAGGGAGAAATGAGGGCAGACAGGCAGTGGCTCAGGCATTGCCCTGCTCTGAAGCCAGGCCCAAACCTGCAGTGGGTTTCCTGCTCCTGGCAAAAAAAAGCACATTTTCTCAACAGTTCATATGCATTTTTAGCCTCTCCTTGTGCATCTGCACAGGCCAGTATTTAATGACATGATCCCTCCCTGCCTCTTAGACAAAGGTTTTGCTTCCACAAGCAAGGWCTGGAGAGGATACCCTGCCCTGAAAGGAGTAAATCTGTAGATTTGTGAATGTGGCACATGAAGAAAAAATTCTCAAAGTTAAGTGTTTCTGCAGTYGTGCTGGGAGAACAAGGCAAGATGCTTAGACCATAAGGGGTACAGAGATTAATTTGMTGGTTTGTAAATCACTCTCATACTGCAGAGAAGCAGCTCTGAAATTTGTTTTTCATATGAACAATGTTCTTTAGTGTCATGAAAAGATCCCCAAAGGACCAGGACAAGAGGTGGAGAGCAATAGGGCCAGACTCACATCATGTTTAGACCCACCTGGGGGAGTAGGGAAGGTGCAGAGACTGCTGGTCCCTGGAACAGGCAGGAACCACTCTCCTCTCGTGTATCCCAGCTCAGTGAGCTGGCTCTCAGTGATGTGGGCTGGGAAGGGAGTGTATGAGCAAATGTGGAGCTGGGCAGCTGAGTGTCACTCTGAGTCAATCCCTGTCCTGCTTCCCAGCCTCCCCCAGTGCCCCATGGTCTGAGTACCTCATCTTGCACCCTGCATCKAATATTTTGCTTCCTCTGTGGGTGTCAAGAGGCAAGTTCTCTGCAGCTCCCTTTTCTGTCTTTGAAGACWGTTTCCCATTAATCCAAACTGTTGATTAAGCAGCCTCAGATCCTTGAGGGTTCCTGCTCAGCTGTGTTTGCCAGGCTGTGTGATAGGCAGCCAGCTGTCAGCTGAGCCCTGGGTGYGTGTAAGAGCTCAGCTGTGGGAGCTGCTGTGTAAGCACCACACCCATGTGCCACCAAAGCAGTTTTGGGACACAAGTGGAGCTGCTGCATGGCAGAGAAACGTGGGCAGGTTCTGAGGGGATTCAGCACTGCCACTTCTGTGAGCTCTGTGCTTGGCAATGGTCACAGAGATTGGGTTGCAAAGCTCATGGCTGAAAAACACAAGGTGGGAAGGGGATTTGAATGTTTCACTCAAATGCTGTGAATTGCCCAGGAGAGCTGGTAACAAAATACTTGAAATGCAGAAGGAAACAGAGCTGATCAAGAGAGTCTAGGAAAAGCTGGGTATAATGGTGTCCTTCATTTGTGTCTAGAGGTGTCTCTTGCTGGAGAAAAAGCTCAGAGCCCTAATTGGAGATCATAGTGAAGGACAATATGGTAATATCYAAGTGGAAGTATCAGAATGGGAATAAATCACCCAGARCAGATGACTGGGCTCTTAATGTCCTTCTCTGATTTAGATAGATTCYAACTGCAAACATAAGTCAGTTGATTGTATTCATTCTTATTTATGATCAATTCTGATTACCAAATTATGACAAATATGAATGAGGTTGTAAGTAGCCCAGCAATRAGCTCCATGTTGCTAGGTAACAGGACAACATTATCTCAAACAACCCCATCCAGGCGAAGCAACTGAGCTATTGTTGTTTCCTATTCTTGCTCCTTGTTCTTTAGATTTTCTGTTAAGAGCCTTCCAAATGTYTTTTCCTTAGTATTTTGTTTTCTGGGAGGAAGACTGAAGGATTTGTTGAATTTCGAGCAGGCACCTTTTGCATCCTGTGCCTCTTGACAAAGGTTTTTGTCTCAGTGCTGTGAAGTGATGCACTCCTGGRTGCTGAAATTGCAGCTCTGGAGCAGAAGGCTCTGTTGCCATCCAATTCTCTGCTCTGCCTGCCCTGGTGCTGTGGGAATGAGGATGGTGGATCTTTGTCTGACCCAGCAGGATCCCAAGGGCTGCTGCTTATCCTGGACAGCACCGTCCCAGTGCTGGGGAAGCTGGCCAGGATCAGGTGCAACTCAAAAACTGCTGCCAATTCTGTAAAGCTTTAGCAGAAAGCAGCTTGGCATGAGGCTCCTGCTTGGTACCGAGCCACGTCTTGAATGTGATGGGCAAAATAAAAGTGATGGTGGCCAGAGCAAATAGATTGGCAGAGCAAATGGTGAGGTGACTTTAGCCTACCTGGCAGTGGGCATTTAAACAAAAAAAACCTCCAGGCTTGCTTGGATTGGTGTCCTGGAAGTGACAAAGCCAACAGGCAAACCCCACACAGCCTGTTCCCTTCTGAGCTGTGGAGAAGGTAGACTTGAATCAACCTGAAAATAACCTGAACAGTGCACTGAAGCATCTTTACTTTGGAGATATGTCAGGAACACTTTCAATCTTTTATCTTCTCTGGAACAGCAGGAGAAATGCCACTGAAATGAGCCCTGTAATTTCTCCTCTGTAATTATACCTGTCACCACTTCCGATGGAGCTGATATAAATAGCCAGTTCTGCCTTCTGTTTGCATTGTGTTTTTTAATACAAAACAAAAGGGAGAGATGCAAACTGTCTACCCCTATTCCTGATGGTAAAACTGGCCTAAGCTGTATAAAACAAATGGAGCATTCAAACACTGCTAATTTGCTCTGTGTTTCTAAGCTTAACACCATGCAGCACATTGCTTACAACAGTAAGTAATCTTGTTTGCTAAGAGTAGTTGTCTGAGGGATTTCTGTTACATGAYAAGGTCAGATGATGACACCATAAGGCCAGGCATGTATTTTAATGTATGGTTTTGCATRTCTTGTGTCTGCTGCCGAATGCACATTTGTCTGGAAACAAAAGGCAGACCTGTGCCTTTGTGAGAGGCAAACCTCTGTGCTTTAGTCAGCATTCCTCTGAAATCCTCCTGTAAGCCAAGGGGAATTCACAGCCCTTCCCTAGAGTTGTAGGAGTTGGTGCATTCTAACAGAGAAAAAGAAATTCAGCGTATTTTAACTTGTTCCAGTTTTAATRAGTTGGGCCAAATTTGCCAGCAGTGTAAATTAACCCAGCTTAGTTGATGTCAGTGGAGCAGCATCACTTTTGTCAGGGGAAGGTCTTAAAAATTGATCCAGTGACCAACCACTTATGACTTAGCCTGGGATGGGAGAGCCCAGTAGCTTTTATGTGATAATTATTGACTTTTACCAGCCACCAGCAGCTTTGCTAGGACCTCTAACATGATGAAATTAAGAACCATTCCACAGTGAGATCCATAACCTGATTCCACTGTATCAGTTTCAGTGGCAAACACAGCATGTAGTTCTYTGACTTTGCCTTTAATAAGCAGTCATAAACTAGACAAATAAAGACTTTAAAATACCCCATGTAATTTCAATATTCTCTCTCTTCCCAAGAGAGAACAAACATGGTGAAAAAATTAATTATGRAGGGTGTTAATGTACTGCAATATTAAGTTATCACAACCAGAAATTTCTAGRAAGAAGATACAAGTGAGAAGCAGGGAAAGGTTTGTTTATTCTAATGACAGAGGTTTAATAGTTCCCAAAATATAGGGTTTTCTTTTTAATTTCCCAGTTGTAAAGAGAGCTTTACCTACCCCAGATTCCTGCTTAAGGAAGGGACAAAATCAGCACCAAACTCAAACCTGTGCAGAATGTGGGCTATTGCTCAGACCACGGGTTTTACTGGGGTTCATTTTGTATCAATATATACAGGGCTTTTTTTTCTTTTCAGGGCTCCCCAAATTAACTTTAAAACTTGTGATAATCATTAAACAGTCAAACAGCAGAGACATCACACAATGCAACAAGAGGAAGTTCCAAATCCCCCATCTCTTCACAACACCCACTTCTGCTCCTGAGTGAGTGCTGCTGTCTCACCCAGATGTTTTCTGCTCTTGGGAGCAAAGACGTCATTCTTCCATTTGTGTCTGAGCTGAAGATTGCCAGCACTCAGCTAAGAGCTGTAGTGAAATAAATGTTCCTTGATGTGTTCTGGAGGATTCAGAGCCCCATCATCAGTGGCTCCAGTGGGTGCCCACAAATAGGAACATCTCAAACATTTCTGGATGAGTCCCTTACGCTCTCAGCTCCCAGGTCTGATGCAATGGGCACCACAAACCTCCCAGCACTGCYCCCCAGTTTGGAGATTCCCAGAAAAGCCAGCACAAGGCTTCAAAGCTTGATTTGTCTGCCCAGCTCAGTATCCATAGACTCCCTGCATGAATCCAGGCAGCATTTGTTACACCATGTACAGCAAGAGGCAAAGCAACCAGGGCCCTTGTGCCAAGAGTCAATTAAGCCTCTTAGTGAGCCATAMAAGCAAAACTCCAAAAGAAATTGCATTTACAATGGGGTGAATCAGGGATGCTGCTGGACCAGGTGTCRGGGGAAAAGGTAAGAGAGGACAATTTTTGTGTGCTTTGTGCTGAAGCAGCTGAGTGYTGTCACTCTGGAGTAATTGAGCAGCCCCAGTGACTCTTGTGCATTTTTGTCTGGCAAAACTGTGCATCCCAGGAGCAAATCTCGTTCTGCTGGTGATGTAATCTAAGGTGATAAACATGTGCTAATAAGCTTCAGCTTGATTTAAATTTGGAGAGGCTGCTCCAGGAATCCTGCTGGATTTATGGGAGTTGTGCATCTGCAGCTGAACCCTGTGGCCAGAACAGGAAATTCCTTGATGCTCTGAAGTGTTAAAATGCCTATTATTTCACAGAGAGCTTATTGCAGACACTAAGATGTCACACAGCAAATCGTGCATCAAAGCTGTTGGGGTTCAGAGATTCCTTGTAACTTTTTTCATTCTTGCAAGACCCTTTAGGAATGTCTCCAACAGCCCCTGGCTTCCCTACATCTCAACACTTATTTTTCCAAGCTTCTCCCTCAAGATTTTTCCTTCTGCTTGAGAACAGGGAACTCGTTTTGGGAGGGGGACTAATTTCTTTTTTCCACAGCTTATTTCCCCCAGTATGTGCCCTGGCAGCTCAGGGGATCCATYTCTCTTTCTTCAGTGCTCAAAGCTTGAGGCAGTTCTTCCAGGGCTCCGGCTTTCTCCAGCACAGGATTAACACTGGCACATCCCAGCTCTGAATTGTTATTAAAATAAAGGCATCTGCACAAGCAAGACTTGCTCCTTCTGACACCTCGTTTTGCCAAATGTCCTCACCATCTCTTCCTATTTGCTCTCAGCACTGGGTTTGCCCCTTCAGCCCCTCCTTGCTCCTAGGATATGAGTTAAATCTCATGTTTTTGAGCCCTTAGCGATGCTTGGCATGCCTGCATCGCCCAAATCAGAGATGCAGGGATCAGAAAGCTGCCTCTTCACCTCAGCAGTGAGCCATACCCYGCTTCACCCACCCTTGGTATTTCCCTCCCACTCCTCAGGATGGGATTCCTTCAGCACTTGGCAATGAGCTCAGCAGGGCCCCAGCCACCGGGGAGGCAGGAAAACCCGAGACATTTAAATGCCACCGCCTGTGCACAGGGAGGAATCGCCTGGTGAGGCATCACCCGCTGCTCTGTGGCACCCTCCTTCCTTCCTTCCTTCCTTCCTTCCCTGGAGAGCAGGAGCCCTTCCAACGCTGCTTCCCATGGCTCTGCCTCCAAAGCTTGCTGCTTTTTTTTCTTCTGGAGAGCAAAATAACCTAGTTCGTGGATATTTTTTTTTTTTTAATCCCACAAACGTGTTTTTCCGCGTTTTTGAGGAATTGACCTTGCGCAGGTTGCTAAGCTTTGGGGGAAAAAAAAATAAAACCACGAGCTTGAAGAGGCCCTGGTGGGTTTGTAGGGCAGAAGAGTCGTTGTAAGTGATGAACAATTAATGTGTGTGGATGTTAGCTCTTTTCTGCAAGAGTTAATTGATACAAATGCACGGAGAGTGAGCGCTCCTGCTGCTCCGCTGCCTCTGAGAGCTCTCGGACCACGAGGTGCAAGGCAAAAAAGCTCCCTGGCACTGCAGCCTTTACAGAGCCGATTGAGAAAGGTAATATAATCCACTTACAGGGAAAAAAAACTCATGAAATCTGCAGGTTCAGGGAATGTTTTGCAAAAAGCTAACAGCCACTTAAATATGCATGAAAAAGGAGCACAGTGTGACCCTCATGAATAGCAGCAAATCAAACCTAAGCTGTGTTTCTCCGGCTTAGAACAGAGCTCAGAAAACTCTTTTTCATTTATTTACCAGTTCTGATGTTCAGTGGCTCTGAAAAGAAGTCTGGGCAAGTCTCTTCTGTACAATATTGACTTGAAAAGTAGGGCCATGTTTATTTTTTTTATTACATGGTAGGACTATGGCAAAGGCTTAAGTATTTCTATAAAATTTCCCAGCTGCTATAAATTTTCTGAACACTCTCTMTAATCGTTGTGAGTAATTATGTCCACAGAACAGCTCGTTCCACCCTTGTGRGGAAGGTGGAATTTCACCTTGAAGTTCCAATTGCAGATGGAGCAGACTATATATCTGTTGTTATATGGAAAAAAATCTTCTATGTCCCATTTCTGCCATCACACACTGGTGTGGATGGGTTGTGCAAACAGACTCTTAAAGCCCAGTAGGTCAATTTTCAAGCTATGCTTGAGAAAATTGATGTGAAATTATTCCATATAATTTGAAGAAATTTCCCCTAAATAAGATGAGTTTCAGCTACTTCTGTTGGGCTTAAGCTGTCTTACAGTTCATCATTAACAGCTCCTTGGTACAATTACAATTTTAGACTTTGTGCTGTGGTCAAGTGGCCAGACCCTTGCACTTCTAAGATGGAGAAAACTCTGGGTTTTTGCCTCAGGGAATCTTGTCTAGCCAAGGACTCAGCCATGTCTATGGAGAGCTCTGAAGGCAAGGCAGAAAAAGCCTGTGCAATAATTAAGATATCCAGATTGCTAATGACAAATCTCCTGGGGGCTCAGCAGAAAAAAACTTGCATATGAAAAAAACCAGTACTTTGTTAGCAGCATTTATGAATAACAAACTGGTGAGGTACCTTTTGCCCCTTGGRTGCCATGGAGACAGCTTTTACTCTCCATTATTCATCCCTTGTGTAATGATTGAATTTTGAAGAGCTGTGCTCTTACAGTTTCCCTGGACCCTCATGAACAGGCCYAAACAGTGGGCGTAGAAGCTCTGGAAAGGACAAAACATCCTCTGAAAAGAGTTTGTTCTTCATTACAAAAGACAGCTTCTAAAAGGAATATTGAAGAAAATAAAGGGAATGGAACATGTCTGAAGAAAAATAATACTAAATAGGAAAGGATCTAAAGGTATAAATAGGAGTCATTTATTTTGTGTTTTAGATATTTTTGGCTCATACCAACTTCATTCTAGCTGGCAGAGAAACATACCAAAACTGAGCATCTTCTGGGCTGGAAAGTTATAAAATTAATTTACTTGTGTAGGTATTTCTCTATACTTTGAGATTCAGTCTTCCTGAATCTATTTTCCTTTATATATCCTTTGGTTATTTCACTTCTTCCCATAAAAGTCCTATGCATGGAAGCTCAATTATTTTTTCTAAATATAGATATATTGGTTAATTTGGGAATTATTCAGCCCATCCCCTTACTTAGCCTTCTATCAAAACTCTGTAGGGGTGAGCTAGGAGTTAAACAGCAGAAGAAATATTCTGGGAGACATGACAATTCTGTAGTTATTAGCTGAATTTTTATATTTTGTTGAGATTACAGTTCCTCCTGGTGTGGTTGTTAGCTGAGTAAGGCCATGTTTGTTCCTGTTGTAGAAAGAGGCAATGAAGGAGATAAATAAGTTTCTATAAAGATGCTGCAGATGGGAGGGAAAAAAAAAAAGGAAAATTGCAGAGAAAGGATGATCCATTGTTCTGGCATATTTTTAGCACTTCTAACCTTCCTCACAGTTTGCTTCTTCCTTTCCTTGCCAGCAGAAAGGCATTCTGTCCATTTCTTCATTTCTTCATTTCATCCTGATGACCTTCTTCAACTGAAACTCACTATGTTAATAAAGGTTGGCAGTAAGAAAACAAATTGCTTTGTCTTCATGGGGCATTGGAAAGGATTTGTRCAGCACTTGTCTTCCATTAATGCAGCATTTGAGGAGTCCAGATGCCTTGCCATAAGTCTTCTCTCAGAATCTATCAAAGACCTTAAAAAACAGAAAATAACATGATGAGAGGGAGTGTTTTTGTCCAGAACACTGGGTGTTTCATTTCCAAGAGATTTATGCTTCAATGTKCTTTGAACCCATCTTTCAAAACACATCCATATTTGATCATGTGGAGCAGGAGATGTGACTAATGACACAATCAGGGTTATAAATGCTGGGCACTCCGAGAAGCACATCCACTTTGCACAAAATCTCTTCTGTTTTATTGTCAGTTTTCCTTTCTGTAATCAGGGAGTGATTCTGTTGTGGTCTTTTGAGATCCTTCCTGGCACCTCTCCTTTCATGCATCAGGCTTTCTGTGCACTTSTGGGCTCAGTTTCTCTTTCATGACCCTCTTTAAACCCATATTTTGTAGTTTCTGTTTCTGTGTTCACCTCAGCAGCAAGAACTGTCTCTGTAAGGATTTGGCTCTTTCCTGTCCTAAAACCTCACCAGACTCCCCCACAGTGCTCTGGCAAGGTGGAGAGAAGTAAAAGAAACACAGCTGATTATCAGAGAAGCTGTTCTTTTCCTCTCTGACTGAGAAATTAGGAAAATACCCAGGACACAATCCAAAAAACCTACTGTGAGTCCACTGACATTCACAGGGAAAAGGCTCTTCTAGCTGGAGTGAATCCACCAGAGGTGCCACTCTCTGAAGTGCACACCTGTATCTCCTGTTATATTAAAAACTTTATAGWCCAAGCAGGTCACAGAACTGCCTAAAAATAGCTGTGATGACTCTGGGCATTGGTGGTTGTGCCAGGAAGGGTTTCATAGGCACAGTTAAAGCCAGACATGGAGTGGTCATTTGCTCCTCATTTCTCTGGTGTGTCCTTCAGACCCGCTCTGGCAGGCTCCAGCTGCTCTTGGTGCAGTGCAGGACAGCTTCCAAGAAGGTTTGGAAGGAGGACATGTGGTGTACCCTTTGTAGTTTTCTTCTGGGGGACAAAAAAAATAAAAATTCTTATTTTTTTTTAAACTAGCTCCAGCTCCTTCCACAGATTTTCAGAGAAGTGAACTCCTGTGTTTCTTTAGGTCCTGCAGGRGAGCTGCTCTCTGTGCTGTTTGCATCCTTAGAGCCTTTATGAGACTGTGGTCTCCTCCCCAACAGCATTGCAGGAGTTAGTTCACACTGAGCATCCTCATCCCCTGCTCCTTTTCCTGCCATGGAAAAGTCTCAGGGGCACCTTCCAGCCAAAATAATCGATTGTACTGCTACTTTGCTTGTTTGCTGCTTGGTGTAAATAAGATAAATTTTTAGCCCTGAGTTCTCAAGCTCCACAAGAACAATAASAGCTACCAGCAGCAGTGCTGCAGCTTCCAGATTTGCAGAATGTAACAGGGTCCTTTTGCAAGCCAGCATGATTTGGGCACACAGCCTGAGTGAACATGGCAGATCTTTTCCCTCCTTGCTTGGTCTTTGCTGAGCTTTTGCCTTTGTGTGGCAGGAGAACTTTATATTTCTAGAGCAGCAGGTGAGGGACCCTTGGATGACCATACATATCACTGGCATCTCTAGATTATGTTAAGGCACAGTTTCCCAAAAAGAGGGGAAAAAATCCTGAGATATTTAGCCTTTCACCTTCAGCAGTGTTATTGCAGTGACAGAAGAGCTCCCTGGAACTGGTAGTGCCATTGCCTCTGGGCTGGGAGGTCAGGAGCTGSTCCTGCATCACAGCTGAGGCACAGATCGAGGGTGACACTGCAGTGMAGCAGCTGGGGAAGGCTGCTCCTCTCATAGAGGTGATGTTCCTTAGATGAGATGTTAAAYGTAGATCCCTTCAGCTCACCCCTCTTGACTGGGCAGGCAGAAGTTTAAAATCTCACGACACTGTTGCCACAAGATAATCCCAGTTCCTTGGCCAGTATTTCCTCTTGCAGCAGGAGCTGGTTGTGATGCTCAAGGCAGAGCTGCACCATCCTGGGTGTGTGCTGCCTGCCAAAACTGCCTCTGCAGCCTTTGCACTACAGGTGTTCTGTCCTTGGATTCTTTTGGTCCTGAATGCAGCAGGGGATCCCTGAGCATAAGGAGCGATGGAAAAAGCCAAATCCCACAATGCTTTATCCTGCGAAGGACAAAATTAACTCTACCACTCACTGACTTCTGCAATATTTYTGACTATTTATTCTGCTTGGGAAGAACAGTCTTGAGAGTCTGTCTCAGACTGCCATCGATATTTCAGGCAACTCTGTCTGCTGTGGACATTAGTTTCTAGAGTGTAAAATGAAGATAATATTTTTCTGTCACTTAGGGATGTTGGGGGAATAAACTCTACTAATGTTTATGACATACATGGAGACAGTGAATAKAAGGCTCTAAAAGCCTGTTTTATGATAGAAGTGCAGCATAACAGGAGACAGTACTTTTGCTTTCTTAGCATGCTGACAGACCAAATAACACATTTTTAAAAAACTCCACATACACTGAGCACACCAGGCATATATCATTTGTCCTACTGCCATTAAAGAGTAAAAACAACAAGCAAACAAAGCCAAAGTAGGCAGCAACTCCTCAGGATGCAGATTGCTTTTGGAGTAGGTGGTTTTAGCTYTATTCAAACCCCTTGTGAGTGTGCTTCAAATTGAAATTTAAAAAAAAAAAAACAGCTTTCTTTTTCTCTTTTAGTTTTAACAATCTGGTTAATTCAACACAGATTAATTGCTTCAGTTAGTCCAAGTGTGCCTTTTTACTGTTAAAGTAATTTCACTGATTGTTTTGTCATAATCATGATATGATTCTTCCATTTTGAACTRAGAAGTGACTCAGAGTTAAGAGTGTTTTCATTTAAAACCTAAACATTTTTTTCCCTTTTTATTTGAAATGTTATATTTTTGTAGAGGCTCTATTGTATCTTTTCAAGAAAAAGTCAATCTAAAGAGCTGTTTGGAATTTGCAGAAATAAAGATCACATCCTGCCACTGAATGGGAGCAGGAGACATCCTGGTGCTCCATCACATTTCAGCAGAAGGGTTCAAGCAGAGGACTCAGTGGTGAGCGAATAAAAAAGAACAAACCCACGTAGGTGGATGATTAGGTGCACAGGAACAAAAGGTGCCATGTGTTGCTCTTCAGAGCAATCATTTTATCACTCTGGTTGCAGCACTTGCTGTATTCTCCCTTCCCATTTTCATTTGAGACTCTGTGTGAAGCATGTGGAGCTTCACGTGCAGCTTTCCAGAGAGYTGCACCCTGAAGAGAGAATGCTGGATTGAGATTTCTTTCCTTCTGTACCATCCCTCCCTTCCAGCATTTGTTTTTCTGGACTGACAAGCAGTGTTTGTGGCACTGCAGRTGCCATCCAACACTTCAGGCACGTGGAGGGAGGCGCGTGGTGGAGCGCCCCAAGGGTGTGTGCAGGGTTTTGGAAACATCACAAAGGGAACTGCCAGGCTTTGAGTATTTTCAAAATTCAGGCCCACTCGTGGGTGCTCAGCACTGAAACGTCTGGCCAGGAATTCCATTGAAAAACAAAACTTGGCCCAGATTTTGCTGCCTGGGAGGAGGGAGTGAGCGCTGCCTCTGTGGTTCCCAGCTGGGGAGGGGCTGAGACCACGTCAGGGAGCACGAGGTGTGGTGGCCTCGAGTCCTGCAGGCACCAGCAGCCAGTACATGTTGATAGAGGGGCTGCCAGAGGTGAAATGAAGCCTTCTTCCAGCCCCCTGCAAGAAAACACTCTGCTCCCAACCAAGGCTGAGATGGGGAAGGAATCTTACCGGGGTCCTTGCAGCAAAGTTCAGCCTGGAGGGGGACAGAAGGAAAAAGAGCAGGTGCTTGTCCAGCCTGGTGGTGCAGCTGCAGAGAGCTCAGCCTTGCTGAGCTGAGTGGATTCCAGTTCTGCAATGCAGCCACGTGCCCCCTCTGCACAAACCTGCCTGCCTGACCACACAGGCAAAGAGGATTTTACYKCAAACCTCAGAGGAAGGATAGAAAYTCACGAAAAAATGTTTGAAAGAAAAAGAACAGACTTCTGGGGACACTTTGTGCCTGGAGGATCCATACAGATATGTCCAGTCAGCAGATTTGTAGTGGAGTAACACTTTGCATCACTTCAGATTTGCCCTAAGCAGGACTTGAATTTAAACATTAAACCAAGACAGCAGGGATGGGAGTTGTACCCTTGAACTTTATAGGCAACAGTGATAAACCTTGCTTTCAGAAGGTGGTTCTTATATTCACAGGGGTTAGTTACCTTCTGGAGATGTTTGTTTGGGTTTTTTTTTTTGTGATGGAGAATGTAAAACTGTCTCCTTGGGCTCAGAGACAGGAGGATYGATGCCAAGCCTGGTAAATCAGACAAGGGGCAGTAGAATCGTGTACCTACCTAGGATGCTACACTTGCCAAATATTGCCCAGTACAAAGAGAAAGCACTTTAAAGAGTGAGTAATTCTTTGAGGTCCTGCATAACCCCCAGAGCTACTTATCTCAGTGGCCCATAATTAATCTGGGTAAGGAGGTGCCCAACACCTGAAGCAGGGAGATTTACACCCCTCCAGCCTGGCAGTTGTCCTGTCTCTGCAGCATGCAAGGTCTCAGGGAAGATTTTCTGCCTTGAAAATGAAGGCTTGTGAGGGCAGGAAAAAGAGGAAATTAATTACARTCCTGCCCCAATGTGTTCTTACTCATGGTTACTGAAGTCTGCCAGTCCCTGTGCCACCATCTGCACTCTGCAGTTCACATTGGTGCTTTTTTAACAATTTGCTGGCAGCTGYGAGGAACTAAAAACTTCATGAATAAAAGCCAATTTATGGTTTTATTTTTGTTAATCCACTGAGAACAATAGGGCTATGCAAAAGGCTGGGGTGGTGTTTGTGTCAGCTGCCCTCACCTCTTCAATTCGGCCAGGGGATTTTTATCTCAGGCACTCAGATAGCCAGCCCATTAAAACTCAGGGTGGACAAGGRCACATCATTTGCTTAGTGCTGCAGTGAAGACTCTGGCTTTGCTGATGAATGTTTCATGGCCTGATCTCTGGAGAATGGGACACTGACCACGTAGCAAGTGGCTGAAAAGAAAATTGTCCAGCTTTTCTTCATTTGCCCTGAGCCATGTGTTGCAGTGCACTGACAAGTGCAGCTGTGAGTTACAGGACTTCTCTCTGTTTAAAAAAAAAAAAGTGGCTTCTCTGACAAGGCTGTTCTTTCTGCCATAAATGTGTATGGTACAATCCAACTGCTCTCTGCAGCCCAAGAATCATAGTGCAAGTTCTTGTAAAAAAAGTGCTAATAGGAACTTCTGCTTCTTCAGATGGCTGGCCATTCAAAGATGTGGTGCAGGAGCTTGTGTTTCAGATAATTCCCAAAGGCCAGCAAAGGTGGAGGTCCTCCAGTGAGCCTGGAAGCTCTCAGTGTAGGGGCAGAGAAAGCTGCCTGGAAATGCATCTTTGTTTCTTGACACAGGAGCACTGATSTGAATGGTAAATGTGGAGTTTCTTGCCAGGAAGGATGTGAACAAAACCAGTGTAGGCCCCACAATCAAGATTAGCTATTTTCTCTTAGAAAAATAATTAAAAAATGTCTGTCTGCATAGCTCAGAGCAGTAGCAGGGGAAGCCCAAGCTGGCTCTGAACACCCAGAAGTGACATTGCAGTGTCGCTGGTGGCACTGCCAAGGCTCTCAGTCTGTTTTTAAGCAGAGGCAATGAGCCCACAGAGAGAAACCYCTGACAGACCAGGAGCAAGTTTTASYACCTTGTAGGGGTTCTTCTCCCTGATAGTTAATTGTGCTGTGTAAGCAGAACTCAAATTCGTGCTTTTTTCCCATCTCTGTGGGGTTTTACCTCCTCAGAGAGACTTTGYCTTCTCCCACTCCAACTGCATGAGTAGCGTGGAGCACTCAAAAACCCCCTGAGAGATGTGAGAGGGATTGCTGTGGAGCTCAGGGTGCAGCATGATGTGAATATGTCACCAACTCCATTTTATGGGGGGGGGGGGGAAATTTGGGGGTTCAGTAGGAGTTCATTTTATTAAGGTCAGGCTGAGACCCAGTGTCCTCATTCCTTGGGCTGTCCTACCTTCTGCTGAGCAGCTGGTGGTGAGGCAGGCTGTGGGGGACCCAGCAGATGGCACTGAGGAATGGTGTGTGAGGGAGTGTGGGAAGGAAGTGCAGTGGAGAATGTGCCCAGATACCACCGTGCTACTCTCCCAAGTGCTCGGATCCAGCACGCAGCAAAATGACTCCACACGTTTCTCCTCTGCATTTCAGGGGACCCTCAGTTTCCTTCTCTGTTCCCTCCTCTCACAGCTTGCATTGGGATGATTTAATTGATTGTAATTAGCCCTAATGCAGGGCATGTCTGCTGCTTGCCTGAGACATCATAATCAAAGGAGGGTCTGCACTGAGGAGTGTCAGAGCTGCTCCTGTCCTCAGCRAAACAACAAAAATAACAACCAAACCTCAGGGGGGAATCCAGCATCTCCCACACCACTGAGCACAGCTGTGCCAGGTCCCCCTTGTCGCTGCTTGCATGATTAGTGACATATCGTTTGTTTGCTGCAAAAGGCACATAAGTTGAGGGAACAAAGCTGGTAATTAGAGCAACACAGCTCAGATGTGACACGTTCTGCCTGGGCTTCCAAACCAAACACTTGGCTCTGCTTCTTTGGATGGCATTTCTCCCACGCCCACCCCACAGCAGCAACCAAGCTGATTTCAGGCCAAGGGAGGAGAGTTACAGGGCTACCAAAGGGACATCCTTCTGCTTCWCACTGCTCCTCAGTGCTTTACATCCACACCCAGACAATAAGCTCGCAGGTGTTTTGTGAAATGAAAATGTGCAGCTGTTTCGGCTGTAAAACCTTAGCACCTTGTGTGTACCAAGATTTTAAAGCTCCYCATGAAGGCATTCCTAACCCAAGAATACAGTGTACACACAGAGTTTTGAAATGACAGTAGGCCCTGCAGCGTGCTCTGAGAAATATCAGCTCTGGGCTTGCTTGAGCCACTGGAGAAATCAGCTGTAAAGCTCAAGAGGACTGGTGCAAAATCCCTAGCATCAGCCTTCTCCAATTCMAAACAGGTGCCCTTTATTCTGATTTTCTCAGACAGCACCAAAGTGTCCTGCTATCAGAGTAAGAGCCTCTGCTCCATCTCTGCAGGCAGATATTTATCAGTAATAGTCAAGATCTGAACTTTTTTCAGAAGTCATATGGCCATCAGATCTGTGATCTCACTAAGCAGCAGCTACTGCTTTTTACTTCAGCATTAATTTCATCTTCCTTGCTGGTGTAGCTGGCATCTCTGTGCATTAGAGAACTATTTGGAAAAAAATATTTCAGCTTTTATGGCATATCCCTGAAAAAATGTTCTGTCGCTGCTTTTAAGCGAGTCTTCTGCTCGTGGATTAGAGAATGTTTAAATTTAGGTGAAAACAAAAATATCAGCTTGTATTTAAAGACATGGATGAGAAAATCAGAAAGTACCAGGCAGTACGTGTTCCTTAAGCAATCAGCTGCCTCTGATCCTCTCCAAACTCTTAAAGAACACGGTGGTTGTGGGTCTTTAATGTATAATTGCCATTTTATGTCACTGAAAAGTTCACCAGGGGACCTGACTGACAATATGAGAGCCAGCATGGACTCACAGAAGTTCCCTCAGAGCCCCCTGAAGTGTTGCCATAGCAAGGTCTGCACTGATCTCTGCTGATTCACAGGAGCTGCGTGGTGCTGGCTGTGCTGGGGCAGGGCAGGCTGGAATAGGCACATTCCTGCAGGAAGACRAGGATATAGAGATGGACAGACAAACAAAGCAACCAAAAGCTCTCAGAGATGGCTCTGTTGCAAGCTGGGAGTATCAGCAGCATTTGCCAGGAGAAAAGACAGGAAAGTAAGATCAGATTCAGAGAATGAATAATGACTAGAAGTAGGGAATACAGATTACTGGCAAAACTAAGGRTAATTTAAATGGAGTTTGGGCTAGAATCTTAGTCAGCAAAGTTAGCTTTAATTGTAGTTGTGTGTGAATTTGTTTTGTAGCTGACAGCACAGAGGTGTGATGGAATCTAAATCCACAGGATTTGTGTTGTCCTGCTTTGTAGCAGAGTGGTGGATGCAAGGTCTCACCTCAGCCAGAGACTGGACATTTGCAGAAATGTAACTGAAAGATTATTTGGGTCTATTTTGGTATATCCAAACAGGCTTTGCTTTAGGCAGATATCTGCACTTCTCTTTCTCCCGTCCGCTATCCAGAGGAAAAATAAATGAAATCAGAAAAAATGTCTAAAAATCTCCTGATAACAGCATATCTAAATGAGATTCCCAGAAACAYGCCCTGACCTTCAGCCACTCTCAGAGATTGGAAACATTGGTTTCCCAACATTTCTTGTTCCCACCAAGTGAATGAGAACATTTGGTCTGAAAGTTCTCTGTCTCCMCTGAACTTTTCAGCTGAGTCATGAGTACAGACCCTTTTCCAGCCAAAGTGCTGCCTTTTGCCACCTAAGAAATGACAAGCAGCTGAAGAAGAGCAGAAGAAAAGACAAGCAGCACTTCATCTGCTGACTGTGAGCCAGCTCTTTCAGAGGCAAGGGCAGTAGTGTGGGAAATGGAAGATGAATCCGTTTTATTTCCTTGTGCATCTTTGAAGCTCAGGAGTTGGCAGTGCTTTAATTGTCATCATTTTCTCCACTGGCCACAACGAGCTGCAACAAAACCTGCTGCACTCTSTGTGGTGCTTCATCATTTCATATTTACTGTTCTGCTCTGGGGTTTGGCTGCTCTGGAGTAAAAGAGCAACCTCCAGAGTTACAGCCCTGCTTGCTCCCTCCTAAATCCAATCATAAAGGATTTTGTGAACTCTGAATGACTGGTGATTGACTGATTATACAGCTTTTCACCAATTTTAGTCATGTGAAAGGTTTGTGCAAAGAGCTGGGGACCCTTTCTATGCCCTGAATGAGGTATCAGATCAGATCCACAGGCAGCGATGTCGCTCCATAAACAGAGAACAAATCATCAAACGTGTGGCATTGCTCTGTGGCTCTGATGCAAAGGAGCAGAGCAAAATATGATTTTATCCTCAGAGAAGATACACAGCCCTTCTGAATGTGCTGGAGTGGCCTCAAGAGATCAGTGAGGTTAGCCAGAAAATGTCTATGTAGCTAACTGGTTCTAATTTTTTCCAAGTAGCAAAGAATCTAGAAAGGTAGAGTAATCATTACTTGTCAGTGTAATCTTTTTTTAATGAATTAGCTGGARTATCAGTTATACCATCCATCTCAGGCTGGCATCTTGACCTCAGCAATTTCARTTTTCCTTACAGGCTGCAGAGACCRAAGTTTTTACACCAAGATTTCTTGGAATGCCKGAGGAGCTGGCAGGGTTTGCTGCTGGTTGTAGGACTCCTCTCTGAGCCTTAGTGGGCCTCTATCAAACATGATTCATTTGATAGTGACAAATAGGATCTGAACTCAACCAAATTTAATCAAAATGGGATAATGTTTGCAATTTCAGTTCAGGCTCTTGCATGGATTTAGGGTGAGCTTTTGCTTTCATAAGCTCTCAAGTGTCACTTTGCTTCTTTTTTTTTCCTTTCTGAAATTCCTTCTGGGCCTGCATTATTGCTACAATTTGTTTCACCTTTCACATTGGGTTTTTTAATCTAKAAGAGCCCATTGTGAATGACTGTAGCTGAGATGCTTTGTAAAGTAACTTTTGAAAAAGAMTAGATATTCAATTACTGTTTTTTCCATCTAGTTTCTTCTGTAAATTATTAAAATAATCCCCAAATCATAATAATTTTGAGATGATGCTTTCTATTTAAATTCAAATCAAGAAAAAAAAAGGGATTTTTTTTTTCAGGCAGTGATTTCTTTGACATTTCCTTTCCTGTCACTCCCATCTCCTTACCTGCTTTTTTTACTTCATTCCAAAGATGAGGAGGAAGTTGGATCAGCATGGATCACACCCCAGGTTTTGTGTAGTTGCATTTCAACAAACCCTTAACATTCACTTCTGAAAATCCCTCAGTTTCCCATCCCTGAAGAGAATGGTGGGAGATACCTCAAGTTCTCGGAATGGTGATGGAGGGGAAGAAACTGGATCAGGGATCCAATGAGCCAGTGACAGAACTGTGCTGGGGTTTGCATCACCCAGATCCTGCCTGCTCCCCTTCCTGCCTGCAAGCCTGAGGACTTCTTGCCCTCCTGCTTGGTTGTCTTTTGTTTTGCTTTGAGCTTAGGCTGCAGAACTTCTGGCAGGGCTCTTTGTTTCCTGGCCAGTCTGTTTTCTTGGGGTTAAAAAAAGAAAAGGAAAATAGAAAAACACACATCTCTGCCAGGGTTCCATGCTGCCTTCGARGGCCCAAATGCCCATCCCAAAGTGACACCAGGAAGCCTGGGGGGAGAGCTTTCTATCYCATGGAAAAGGGCCTYCGTTSGTGGCCACTCAGGGTCCGCCCATGTTCTCACTGTGCCACTCAGGAACAGACAAGCCGATAGGAAATTCTTGGCTGATTTGTTTTCCCAACCTTTTCCCACTCTGTTTCTCTTCTTCATTCCTCTAATTTTCTACCCTTCAGCTGGGAACATTGGACAGGTTTCTGTGGCCCATTTTAAAAATGAGACGTTAGGTTATATAGCCCTTCAATGAGGCAATCCATTATGTGTTTGAAAGTAAAGTGGCAACTTGTGTCCATCAGCCKCATGTAAAGCTACTCAGCATCACTRAATGGCTGCTGTGTGAAGAGCTGGTGACTATTAGTTGTACTTTAAGTGATCATATTTCTCTAATGCACACATTATTTTGTAATAATCTTAGTCTATTTTAGATGAAAGATAGTGTGAATGAACAGTGCAATAATAGATTAGAGTATAAGCTGGGATTTCAGAYCAGAGCCCCTGTGATAGCCCAAATCTAGAGCTGCACATTATAGTTCCTCTSCAGGAATTTACACCATGGCTTCTATGTGATCTTGCAAATAGCTGTAGGCTAAGTTCAGAAGGATGGTATTCAGCATTTAATCTTCTTCTAGAAGCTCTGGGATATGGTAAAGCTCAGATATGGTAAAATTTCACTTCTCAGCTTAGAAGGCAAAGTAGGGTTTTACTAAGAGATCAGAGAAATGCAGTAACCACAAAGGAGGAAGGTCCATTTGGATTAGAGACCAAATTTACATTTATCTTGTGTTTGCCATTGTTGTGGTCACTGTGGATGGCACCAATTTCATGAGCACCCTCTGATAGTACCTGATAAATAATGTCCAGCAGCACTCTGCATTAATTGTCATTAACCAAAGACAAGCCAACTTTGAGATGAGATTCCTTGTGTGATGCACAGTGCAGCCATCCCAACATGTGCTCTGCAGTAACTTCTGCAATAAGTGCACAAGTTGTCATTAATAGATGTTGGCTAGAAAAAGCTGATGCCCTTTTGATTGTAAACACTGCCCTTCTCAGTGTCAGGCCCTGCACTTGTTCATGTGACTGTCTGGTCCAAAATTCTCTGAGCACAAAGAAGGTGCAGTGGGGCAGAGCCTGTGAATTCCTGTGTRCATGCTGACCTGTTGCTGGAATCAGATGGTTGTTGCAATTCCCACCAATTTTCCCTGGAATTTTACCACTACCAGGTTGTTCCAATGAGGCTTCGTGTGGGGAAAGGCCTTTTATAAATATGAGGCAAATCAGAACAGCCACTGCTGGAAAACCACAGATCTTGGTGAGGATGTGCCCATCCTGMAGTGGGAGAGGGATTGTTCTCAGCCAGGCTGGCAAAAGGCTCCTGAGGGGTGGGCAGAAGGTCCAGCCCAGCTGTCATATAAACCAGCATATAAAGCCAAACCAGGGAAAACACCAGGAAAAGCAGTAAACTCAAAAACACTCCCAGAAAAGCAGGACAGTGGAAGGGGCCAATCCATTAAAAGTAAAGGTTTTTGGTTCGCTGGCTGAAAAAGTCAGAGAAATGTATCAAAGGCCTGYCCAAATAAATCCCTGATAAAGAAAGCATTGACCTGTTCAAGAGGAAAGTCTGATAAGTGAATACATTTCAAATGGCTGGATCCAAGACACATTGCCCAGYAGCAGAGCACCTTCTCCCCTCCCCRCATTTTCAGGGTTATCTATTAYAGAAACAGACMCATGTGCAGTGAAAATCAGTRCTCCAGAGGTTTSTGCAGTGCACCAGGCAGCTTTGCATTCTGGAAGCATGAAAAAGAAAATCTTAAACCCTGAGTGAGTGTCTGACTTCATTTTAACTTCTCAAAGCCCAGAGAAGTTGTRCATCAGCCTTTTGCTTCTCTCCAGGTCTGAAATTGGTGTTGGGGGAATGGTGAAGTGTGTCAGCTTAGGTTGGTGTGAGATATCCTTGGTAAATCCACGTTGCTTATCAACCCATTTTCTAATTAAGCCTGTGCCTGTAAGAACAATTTCCTTTGGAGTTTGTTGTGGAGCCTGGAATGTTGCTGGGATTGCATTAGCAAGCCTGTAGGTGGCAAAACCTGTTTTCACCTTTTGTTTCTGTATAGGCAATATATAGAAGCAAATTCCCTTGACAGGCCTCTTGGATGGCCAAGCTCCAAGGCCTGTGATTTTATAAAGCATTTGTATCACTCTTCTGGCACAAAAGGTTCTCATTTACTGCTCTCAAAGACATTTACTTGATCTTWATCAAGTTCAAGGCCTTGTCTCCACATCCAGCTTTTCTCAGTCATCATGAGGCGATTTTGATTCACACTTTGTGTTATCTTTACTCATATCTCATGCTTTCCAAGCAATGTCCTTGATTTGTCTGTTTTTGTCCCCTGTTTACYCCCATGTCAGGGAAATTTCTACTCTTTGGTTTCCCCTGTGTGACAGATCTCAGCCTCACTGTGTCAGTTCTGACCTTGGCTCTACCCAACAGGGCACAGTTGGATTTTTGCTGCTGCTTTTCAGCAGAGCCAGCCCAATTTGCCCTCTTYACTGTCTTGTAGACAAATATTGTTGTGGAAGAGGTTTGTCTTTSTTGTTCAGCTCTCTCCCTCTCTGGCTGTAGAGGAGGCCAAAATGAATTGAAGGGGYTTGAGAGCCTGAGTAGCAACAGAAGGGTGGGATTTTTAATGATTTCTATCCAGGACCTGACAAGAGCATCTGCAGTCAGCAGCCTTGCCCCTACAGTGGGCTTTGTTTGAAAGCTTTTGTGAGTCATAACATGGGAGACAGGATTCCACAGCTCCTAATCAACCTCTACTCAGCCTATTCCCTCACCAGTGGTAAACAACAAACCAGCAAAACCCTGCCACACAGTGCAAAGGGTTCATTTGTGTAGTAACAAGTTTTCCATGGTTTAAATGACAGCAGTCTGAAATTAATAGTTCTGGAGTYATTGTATTGCATCTTAAAATAACTGAGGGTTGAGAAATAGTTGTGACATAGCAGCTGTGTAACAATTTCTCATAAATTGCAYTGCTTTTTATTTGCTCATAAGTCCTCATTTAATATGCTTTTAAAATCAATTACTRTTTAATCAACAATATGAAGTCCAAGGGAATCCTCATGAAGCATTATTGCAGGGCACTGGGACATGCAGTGTTGCTGTCTCCAATCCACAAATTCAAGCCTTCCCACGTTCCAGTAGCAATCCATACAAAACTGTGGTCTTAAAAATAAGGACAATTTAGTTGATGGTTTAAAAAAAAAAGAATAAAATTCCTTTTCTTCTGACAAACAAGTAGTAAGCTTTTCTCTTCCTTTCCCTGTCCTTTCTGCTTCAGCTAGGTCTTTCAGGCCTCAGTTTGAAGATGATGTCTAATGCAGTCCTTTCCWGTGACAGTGACTCCATTCTTAAGTCATAAATAATTTTCTCATGTAACCATAGGTAACTTAGAGAAAAAGTACATAAAAAGGCTTTGGGGTATTTTTAGGTTATTGCTTCAGAGCTTATGAGGAAAAAAGGATATTAAAAGGCAGTGTAAACTTCATTTCCAAGTATTCATAAGTCTCTTGGATGAGTTGTGGGGTTTTTTAAATCTCTTTAGCATTATACTCTTAAAACTGGCATAGTCACAGAAGCCCACCTTCCATTACTTCATATCTTCCATTTGCAAAATCTGAATTTTTCCCATTTTTGAGGGTCTTTTTCTTGTAAGGCTGTGGATTAAGAGTGCTCCACTTGTTATAGTCCTGTGGGTTTAAACCAGTGTCACAAACGTGCTTGGACTCAGCAAGAGTGTTAAAAGCCCTGAAACACTTTGTGTTCATTACTGCTGCATTAGAAGGGATGAAAAGAATATGTATAATATTGGGAGTGGAAGCAAAAACAAATTAGAAAAGAAAGAACATTTTAATTTCAAGTCCTGAAAATTCTCTGGGCCTGAGTAGGTGCAAAGTTGTAGTAGCAACTCTCAGCCCAGAAGGTTTTAGATGGTTCCATGTGCCCTCCCCTCTGAAGGAATGAAACTTCCCAAGGGATGCACTGCAGGGACATGTCAGGAACCTCCCTTCTGGACCATCCACTTCCAGCATTGCTCATCCCTAGCATGAAGAGAGGAAAAAAAACCAAGATTTTGAATCGATGTTTCAGGRTGATATTTGTACCAGCTGCAAGATTTTCTTGGAATCTAATGGGTAACAAGTTGGCACAAATGATTGTTAGCTAATGCAGCACTATACCAAATGGAGCCATTATGCTGCAAGGAGTGCAAAATAAATTCTGGATGATGGGACATATTCTTAGGCAAAGAGAGAATTTCAGGGAAGAAAAGGCCCTTGTTGGCTGTCTTTGTTTGTTTAACAGGAGATTATAAAAAATTACGACCCCAGGCTAAATTATGCCATCACATCCCCTAAAAACACACAAATAATGAATTTATTAGTCAAAGACAGCGTTATATCCAGTAGTTATAGCTTGTCTTACTACACTTCTGAGCCTCACAGTGGATTTCCCAAAGGCAAACACAGCAGTAAAGGGGAGAGAATCAGATGACAGGCCAAGGAGCTTTTATTCCACATGGACCAAGTTGGTGAGTTTTGACCCAGTGCACCAGTTACCTCGATAGCTGATGGCAGACAAGGAACCCTGGCAGAGGAATCTGCATCCTATAAAAACACCTGATGAGGTTGGCTTTGTGTCAAGAACACCTGCAGGGAAGGGCAGGACCAGGTGCAGCTCAGCAGGGATGGGCAGGCTGTGAGAGGTTTCTGTTCCTGTGTCTCACCCTGCACTGGACAGGGCAGGAAACCCCTCAGTCCAGCCCAGAGCCCAAGCAGCAAGGACCTGGAACTCCAGCAYAGCCTCTGCTCTCAGTTCCCTTAGGAAATCCATAGATTTCAAAATCAACCTTCTGAATCTTTAATAGCAACAGACTCATGAGAGATTATAATTGTTGGTTCCCGTGGCAGACAGAGAGAGAAAGAGAGCCTGGAGCCCTGAGCCAAGTTTTTAAAACATGCCCTACCAAAAGCATTAGGAAAACAGTGTGTCAAAGTCTTTTTCAGTCATTTGTGCTCTGGCTTTCTGAAAACAAGCTTCTGTGTGCCAGTATTCCCCTGTCCCTTGCAGTTGGGCTGAGGTGGAGGAGCCTGTCATTTAATTCTTGTCTTCCCTGCCAGAGCTGGCTCCTGAAGCTTGTGTGGCTGAATATTGATATCCATATGCCTGGTGCARGCACAGACACGCAGCAAATCAGTTTGCACCACCAGTAATCTCTTGGTAAACACTGGGTGCCTTCCCAAAGATCAATTCCAGTGCCAGGCATTGTGTTGTAGTGCAGGARTTGCTGGGTGGAAATGTGTTCCTTGTGCCTGGGACGTGGTTTGCTCTGCAGGGCACAGCATCCAAGGCTCTGAGGTGCTGTGGAAGGCACTGCAGGCAGCAAAACTGCCCCCAGGACCTCCCACCTCACTCAGAAGGAGAAAAGCCATGGGCTGGAGTCAGGGGGAGGTGAAGTCGTGGCTTAGGGATGTTTCCTTGTGGTTTCCTTCAGAAATAATCGATCAGATCCTCCAGTTCTTCAGGTTCTGCTGCTTGTCCCCAGTGTCAGCCCTTTGTCCCATGACACCTGAGCCTCTTCTGAGCCCATCAAAGGTGAGGAGACACAATGCAGGAATGAGCAGACTCTGCCATTTCTGAATGAGGTTCTGGATGCTCACTCTGGGCAGGGGGCATTAATCTCTCACACTCCTCAGGTGGCACACAGCCTCCTTCAGAGGGAGAGCACAGCCTGGCAGGGCCACGCTGCTCCTGAGTAGGCAGAGTGCTGTGGCTTAACTCTTCCCATTATTATTTTTATTTTAAGGAATTCTGCTTTCCGTTYCACATGCAAACTGTACCTGCCAGGGAGGAAACAAAGTAACCTGTTGAGAGGAGCAGAAAATGAAGGGCTATTTTAAATCACATTATATAATGTGATTATGATAAATTTTTCTTAACCCTTGAGTCATAGATAGCTACAGAGATGGAGTTTCCCCTRAATGTGAAAATAAGCTAAGACTGTTAAATTTTTATGCTTTAAATTCATCTTTCTTCATATTTCAGTCTGTACAAAGAGGGCATCTTTAGATTATCTTACCAGGGAAATGCCCCTTGACTCAAAACAGCCCTTGGTGGCAGCAGGCTGTCCCTTCTGTGACCTGAGTTTGTCCCAGCAGGGCAGGAATGTGCTTGAGGTTGCCGCATTTCCCAGCTGCTCTGCATTCCTCATCACCCTTGGATGCTTCAGGGGCACAAGGAGGAGAATTTTTCATTACCCTACTGTTCCTCTTGGATGCAGAAAGGAGCCAGGGTTGCTGCCTGCAGCCAAAACCCTGCCTTCAGAAATCCTCAAGGGGTTGTAATTTCCTCTTCTGCAGGGAGAGRCATTTACATTTCCTGAGGCTGTGCACCACACTTCAGCTGTGGCAGTCTGGACCACAGCTTGGATTTGCCCTCTGCTTTTCCTGGGCAGTGGAAAGGGATTAATTCCCTGATTTAGCCACCTCAGTGGTCTGCCTAAAGAGGAACAGAAGCCTCTCCTCCTGCCTGGAAACAAATGGGGGAGATGGAGGAGGCACCACAAGATAAAGCAGTGCTTGAGCTCAGGAATTTCCTGTTCAGATCTCAGGTTTGCTGCTCTGCTCCTGTGTTCCCCCACTCAGTGGCCTCTCTCTGGGGTTCACCAGGGCAAGAACCAGCAGYTCAAAGGTCCAGCACAAATCCTACTCCACAATGACCTGCACAGCCTTCCTCCAGTGGGAAGGCTGGAGAGGGCAGAGGTTCTGGTCAGACCTGAGCTGCAGCTTTAAGGCTTCACCATTTTTACAGATGCTGTCACATCTCAATTGATGCCAAGAGGATTTTTTGCCTTTTCTTTTACATACCTTTTATATAACTTTTATGTATCATCAGTGTTCTTAGCATGCACAGTTGTAATTCCTTAAGTCTGATAACTCAGCATAGCCCCAGTATTTTGTTAGGGCAGGAGACCAAACCTCCTAAAGGCCTTGTAGTAGGAAGCTGGAAAACCCTGCACTGTCCTGGGAAAGCCAGGGTAAAGGAATACATACCTCTATAGAACTTATCCTTTAAACTGGAGATTTGGCCTATCCAGGGGGGAATTCCATGGATGGGGAAATATCACACCATTCATCCAGGCCTTTCATTGGGGCATCCTTTTTAGATATGCTGATTTGTAAGGTCTATAAATTGTATATGTGGTTTATTGTGTGTGTGCATTGTGGTGCATCCCACCTTGGTGAAGGGGTGCATAAAAAAGGATCCTTATCAAAATACCCAGGTAAAAACCCCTTATCCCTTAACCATGCCTGGCTCTCAATTTTTTAAGACCAAGAAAAGGCAGCACAATGAAAATCTAACATCCCAAAGATCCAGTCACTGCTGGAGAAAGAGGACAGAGCCATWCCTCAATCAAAACATTTCTGTAATGGGGGAAAATTAAGCTGAGCTCACTGTTTCAAGCTTCTGTGCCACCAARGAACTCGGGACCTTTATTTATTATTTGTATTACAGTAGCACCTAGAGGCCCCAGGTTGCTAGGGTTTGCAGAGCACTTTGCAGGAGATGCCTACTGCTCCTATCTCATTATAAAATGATGAAAAGAGTGGGAAAGGAAGGAAGAAAAGTGACCTGACTGAGGTGCTGTGGAGCATAATGGAAAGTAAAGTTGTAGCTCTCCCAGTGGATGCTTGTGCTGCCAAGCACTGAGGTCACTGCACTYCAAGAAGCTGCAGTGCCTTCAGTTCAGCTACAAAAAATGATTGCCTGCTCACTTCTAGCCCTTCTTCAGCAGTGGTGTGAGTGAACCCATTTGATTCCACGTTGCAACAGATTGAGTTGATGAGCACGGTCTGGCTGAGGGCTGGTGGCACCTCCAGCTGTGCTTGCTTGGCTGCCTGTGATCAGCTGTCCTCTCCAGCCTGAGCCCCACTCAGTGGCTGCACTGCAAATTCCACTTGCAATTTTAGTCTGGACATGAAGCTTTTCAATTTCTGCCTCAGCTATGGAATAGCCATCTCTCTTCATTCCAGTTTTAACATGCTGGAACCCTCTCRTGGTTGTTCCTCTCTTTGGTCAGAAAAGATGAATTTGTTGAACACAATGTAGAAGAACCAGTTCAGACACAGCACCTCTGTGTGAAGGGTGGATGTCTGGACATCCCTGTGGAACAACTTGCTGCTTCTCCCATCAGGTGCAAACCTGGCATGGACCTTGTTGGGAGGTAGAATGGGACTTAAATGTATATTTTAATGTATTTGCTACCACCCCTCCGAAATTCTGCTGGCATTTATAGCAATAATAGCTCTGCTTGTGARGAAAGATATTCGATTATAAAACAGCAATCTCTGCCTTTCAAAAGAAACACTTAAAAAACTATGCATTTTCTTTCTCTTACCTAAAGTTTCAGTACCTTTATAAGAAACATGAGCTGTAATTTCACTGTTTTCCTTCTCTAAAATATGTTTTAAAAGGAAATCAGACCTCAGCACATTCTGTAGTTTTTCAAAAGAGCAGTGCRGAACTGGCAGTACTACAATTTGAATCTTGTCTAAAAGCCTGACAAGAATAGGAGTAATAGGTGCAAAGTCTCTATTTATTTAGCTCCAGCCACCACCAGTTCTGAATTTATCTTTTTTGCAGCATCCTTATGCAATGCTGATAAAAATTCTTAATGTTTTRTGACTTGGCAGCGTGAGCACCAGGTCCTGCCCGTGGTGGTGCCATGGTCCTGCACAAAGCTCAGGCTCAGTGCTGGTCTTGGCAAAGCCCAGCTGAGGGAGCAGACCTGCAGGGACCTGCAGAACATATTGGCTGGTCAAAGGCTTTTTTTCCCCATCTTTTCACTTTGTGTCAGCCTCGTTCAGGGCAAGCTCATTAAAGGCATCGTTGGAGTGATTAACTCTCTGTTCTCCATCCGTTTCAGCCCTGTCTGCTCTCCTGATCCTGAGTGATGCAGAGCCAGCAGATGGTGAGATAACTCTGCCATCTCCTTGAGTGTGATGTGATGCTCCTGCTGTTGTTAAAGGCAGAGCAGGAGCACTCGACCAGACCCTCTCACAAAGCTCTGTGAAAGCCCCTCCCAGGCTGACAGGCATTCGAGTGAAGCCCTGTGCTTTTTTTCCCCCTCTTACAAGTATTTTCCCTGTGGAGTTGCTCAGTGAGGATCCTTTCCACTCTTATGAGAATGGGTAACAGGGGAAAAAGGATGTTTTTGTTGCTGAGGGATTTGTAGACCTCTCAAATGAAGCTGATGCTGGGCACCCTGGAGCTGTTGGCTGTGCTCTGGCTCTGCTCAGGTAACTGAGCTGGAATCAGCTCCAGGCTGGAGAGCTCTCTTCTGGCACTCTTGCACGGTTCTCCAAACCAGCCAGAGTCCATGCAAGCACATTTGTTTGTAAATGCTCAAAGATTCAGGTCCTATTTTGCAAGGAGTAGCAGCTGACCCTGTTCCAAGTCCTTTAACCCTTTCACCATCTCATTGCAGCCTAGACTGGGGAAATTTGAGCAGATCAACCCCAACATTAGCCCATTTCTAATTAGCCTCGTTGCCATAGCGACTTGGAGGGGTTTATTAGCATCAGCATGGCAAAGTGATGGAACTGTACAACTTCTCTTGCAGCTGGGGAATGTAAAAAGTGAATCCCCGCATGGAATCATGCTTGCAGGGCTGACATTCAAATCACAGGCATTGTGTGCTCAGGAAAATGACTGTCACTCCTCACAGAGTGTTTCACTTTAGCAGGAAGCAGGGGGTGCAAAGAAAGGTTGTTTTTTCCACTTTTCTTTTTCTATYTGAGGCTTTAAGACGAATGTTAAAATGCAAAGGAACTAAAGAAATTCAGATACCTTATTTAAACTAGAAAAAAAGAATAGAGGAGTAACCAACCCTRAAGCAGTCAGTACTGGATGTAGACTCTGCCTCCTTTATTTTCATATACCAAAGAGCCAGGATATTCCCAAACACTTTCTCATGAGGAACGCAGAAATGTGCAGAAAGTGGCTTCCATCCTTTATTGATATTTCCTTTTTACTACAAGGAGTTGAAATTGTGTGTATTTTTGATCCTGAACGTTGTCATGGTTACAGGACTACTTGGATGCTGCTTCTTGCACCCCATGAAGGCTGCTGTGCTCTGTGTGTGGTGGGGATGCTGGGGAGCAGCCTGGCCACCCAGCTCACCACGGAGTGGGAATTCCTTGGGATGGATTTCAGTCACGGGAGGAGGGATGGGGATGGTGTGATCACACTCCTACCACTCTTATAAATGCCTACGAGGTAATGCCCACTCCCTAAGTGTATCCAGCCTTGCACAGTTCTGCCTGAACCACTCTTTCCCTTTGTGCTTTGATTAAAAGCCTTGTTCCTGTGGATTTTGGGACCAAGAGCTTTATTTTTTTTTTTTAGCATAGACTTCATTTTAAGCTGTAATCCACAACATGCAAAGCCTCATGAAGAAGAAAACACCGGTGCTGATCTCCATAATGTCAGTTCTGTTTGTGCATCTCATGGAAAACCTCAAATCTGCCTGCAAGATCATGTGGTAGACGTGCTGTRGAAGCTGTTGGCTTTTCACTCAAAAATGGCAAACGAAATATTTTTGTCTGAACCACTCCTCACCCTTGTTTTTTTTAAGATTTTTAGCCAGAGGGTTTTCAGATTTCCCAACCTTTCTTATAGAAAAGGAAACTCTAGGGAAAAAAAATAATTTCTGTGAAATGCAGACAGGCAGAAAACACCAATTTTCYGAGAGGATTTTTCAGTGAAAGGTTGTAATTTGCTGTCAAAGACATCTTTATTCTTTTTACCAACTATATAGAATGCAGTGTCTTAGGTCTTGCAGCACTTTACCCCCACTCACACTGCAAATGGAGACTCATAAGATATTACACTTTTTGTTTGTTTATTGTATCCTGAAGTGGCTTTAAAGAACCCTTKTGAGCAAAAGACAGCGCTGGAGGTTGGAGACAGGCAGATTTGTGCCTTTTCACACCAAGCTGGCCATGGCCTCGTGCAAATGACTGCCTGAAGTGCTTTCTCTCCTTTTGCTGTGGACTGTCAAGTTGTTTGGGTGCAGATGTCTGTACCAAACCCAGGACTCTCTGTGCTCTGCAACATGTTCCTGCTCATAATCTCGGGGGGGGGATCACAAATGGATGGGTGGGGAACAGCCTTACAAAGGAGTATTTTCTGGAGAGTGAAGCCTGAAACGGTGAGCTTAGCCAGTGAACACACACTAATACCATATCTTGACTCACCTCTTGAAGCAGGAAAACTGTGGGTGGGAGTGGAGGGGAGCAAGTGGGGTGCCCTGCTTTGATGGACAGGCTTAGGTATGAGTGTAAAATCAGGAAACGGCAGCAGTGCCACAGCTGAGCCTCCCACTCCTACCTCACCTTGCCTGAGGTTACAGCCTTGTCTGAATGCCTGATAATTAACTGGTGCCCAGGTATGAACGGGCCAGATTCCCTCATCCCTGCTTTGATACTGCAGGAGAACGGTCTAGAAAGGGAGGGGCAGTGATTCATCAGTCGGTTAAAAAAAAAAAATCTGAACCTAATCAGGGTTAAAGTAGGCGATGTCCTGAATTCCTCTCCAAAAGGGGCGCTGGACACATAAAAAATGTTTTGTTGGAAGTGGCTTTGCCCTGCTGGGTAACGTTCAGGGCTCTGTAGCAGCAGGTGAGAGGTGAGCACTGCCAGGGAACCTTTGCACTCTGGCTCTGCCCATCGCAGCTGCAGCCCCGGGCTCAGAAGAGCCGAGAGGAAGGACTGGAGTGGTTTTGTCCTCCTGCACRTGCCGGGTGTCCCTGTGGTGGCAGCAGGTTGGCATTTGCCCGTGGATGTCGGGGCTGTTTCCATCCCCGTCGCTGGCGGGGCTTTGAGCACAGCTGGGTTTTGGGGCAGCTGCTCCTCTCCTGGAGCTGCCCTGGTGTGAAAGGTGTTGAGTGAAAGGTGTTCTGCTGCACAGGGCTGCTGTCAGCACCGGGGGCAGTGAGGAGGGTCAGGGGGGGTGTGAGAGATCCGGCTGCTTTGGCAGGTAATTGAAAGCACGTCAGAAATAGAAGCGGTRTTTAAATGGAGAGCCTGTGTGATTCTTTCTCCACCTGGTGAGCCTGGGAGTTACGGGAGGCTGTCTCACGGTGGAGAATTAACAATTCTGATGAGGGACGCTGCCAATTTGAATTGCTGATTCGGAGACCAGGGTAGGAGGGGTGTCCATTAGCTCGTCTCGGGGATTTCCTCTGCCTGCTTCTGGATCGTCATTAGAGGAACAAAGCAGCTGAAGAAATGTGTGCAGATTGCAGATTCGGGTATAGACCACCCAAAAGACCTACTTTTTTTCTTCTTCTTTCCTTTTTTTTTTTTTTTTTTTTTTTTTTTTCTTGAGCTAATCTTTGGTGAAGTGCTGTCACACCAGCTTGCATTGCTCTGTGCATGGGGCTGCTGGTGAGACAGCACAGGGGACAGCAGTGGCTGCAATCCACTTCATGGGAGGGATGAGGCTTGTGTAAGGACCAGGAAACACCAGCTGTGTGATCACAGGGTGCATCCCCATCCCCACACTGCTGTGTGATCACAGGGTGCATCCCCATCCCCACACTGCTGGCAAATCAGCTGCCACAGGGGGAGAAAGAGACGTTGTGCATTGAAAAGCCTCGGGGGACTCTTGTGGCTGCCACTGCCAACAGGAATCTTTTACCTGAAGGGCCCTGTAGGAGGTAACAGGGTCACAAACTCCAGCTGGTCAAGCCATCAAGGCATGTCCCTTGCCTTCCTTGAGGGCCAGCGAAGCCAGCAGTGAGGGGAGCTCCTGCCTGGCTTCTCATCTCTCCAGGGCAGAAGCCACTTTTTGTGTCACCCTTCTCACCCCTGACGGTGTCACCTGGCTGCCAGTGCAAGCCTGGTAACAGCTCCTGGGGAAACCATGTGTGCATGGTGGAAGCTCAAAGCTTCTACTGAATTAGAAAAATTATGGATTTCCCCCCATTGTCTTGTTGTAAACATACACCTGACAGTGGAGAGTGTCTTCGGACCACTTTTCAATACTGGGTCCCTCCAAGTGAGTCCATCCCTGCAGTTCTCAGAGCCCTTTTKCCTGAAATTATCCAAAGTGCCTGGGGGATTTTTACGTGTAATTCCCATTAATTAAAATTAACGAATACCAGTGGGCATCTAAATAAAAATTAACAAATACCAATGGGTATCTAAATCCCCAATGCGATTTTGAGAACCAAACCAGCATTCTCTGGCAGGGAGAGAGGTCTCTTCAGTGCCACTCTCTTGAGTTCATGTTTTCCCTTGGGGTTGCTTGCACATTCCTGACAAGAGACTGAAGATTTCTCCGGAACAGAGCCTGCTCTTTTGTRGTGCTGCAGCCACACAAAATAAATATGAAGTGAGCTGATTATATTGCAGGAGCTACAAGGCACCACGTGTCAGATGCAAAGTGCACTGACCTTTCCACTCCCAGGTGGACAGCTCTGACCTTTTGTGATGCTGATGAGAATCGTGGAAGAAATCAGGATCAGGGGGAAATCGTGCTTTATTAGCATAGGCAGAGCACAAAGAACTCATCATCTAAAGACCTGCCTCTGGGTGGTGGGACACAGGAAAGGACACCGAGATGTGTGTGTGTGTTGTACCCTCATTATAGCACTAATGGGAACAGGACAGCAGAGCAGAGGGGACAGCAGAGGTGTGTGATGGGGAATTATGCTTTGCTGTAGAGGCTTCCTTGCAGTGACAGTAATAGCAACAGCAGACCAGGATCCCACTGGCTCAAAGCCTCTTTATAATGCCATTTTACAGAAGTTATTATYTGACAGAGGAAGGCAGGAAGCCCTGGTAGCTGCAGGAACAGCCAGTTGAGTTTGGTAGGTTTTGCCTTGCTGGAAGGTACCAAAGAGCTGTTAATGAATTGGGATATTTTTGGGGGGTGGCTGTGAGGTGCACACACTCCCCTTTGCAGGTTTAGGGAGGGGAGGAGGGGAACAAGAAGGGTTTTTCTTGCACAGCAAACATAACTTCAGAAAGTGAGGAGGTTGGTGGGAGGGGAGGGAGGGTGGGGGAAAGCAAGCAAGCACATATTATATTCCAACTGTTTCCACGGTGACATTTCATAATCACAACTCTGGGGGGAAAACGCTCCAGTGCAAAAGCTGGAGGAGGCAGGATGGCTCTGTGGATGCAGCCAGCCAGGGATGGCTCTCCCAGCACCTGTGGCTCACCATCTGAAGGACTTGGAAGCAAGGGCCAGCTCAATTCCTGAGGCTGCAGCACAAACCCTGGGCCAGGAATTCAAATGCGTAGCACTCGCCATCATCCCCATCCTTTTATTTCAAGGATGAACATTTATAAATAAATATGATATCATCACACTAGATAGGAAGTCTAAATAGCTTCTCTTTCTTGGCAGGAAGGAGGAAAAGAGAGATCTATGTAGGAAGAGCCCATGAGATGCACGTAGCAAAGCAGAATCAAATAGCTGAAAGCAGCCTGTAATTAATGAATTAGGTCACCAGGTCTTTRCATTCCACATTGTCTCTCTTTTTACCCTCAGCCCTGGAATTCAAGTGAGCTCTGAGCAGATTGAAACCTGCCTTTCCATCACCAGGGCAGTTTGCACAGAAGAAGCCAAAGCTTTGCTAGCAGCGAGCCTCACAAATCCATTGCTGGCATGTTACTCATCTTACAGAGCAGCACCATGTTCACCTGAATCACTTCCAAATGTCTGTGGTTCCCTGTGTCGTTTCAGGCAGGGTACCACTTGTCATCATGCTGCTCCAGATGGCAATAGCTCCTGGGGGCTTTCCTACGAGACGTGGGCAGGGGACAAGTACACGAGGTTTTCATGCTTGGGGACTTTCCTGYCGTTCCCGTGGCAGGGATGCACAGCCTGCTGCAGTCCCGGCCCTCTTGTGGGTTCTGTGAGCTATGGCAAACCGATTCCCCTGCCAATCTCTCTGATGGGATAAATGTTCCTTTTCTTCCCTCACTGGCCACTAACAGCTGCTTAGGCTGATSGAAGCTGTGACAGGATGCTGCAGGTTGATTTTGCTGCTTTTGCAGGGCTTAACAGGAGCTGAGGTTTCTCCAGTAACATGACTCAGTGCAGTTGCCCGATAGTCCTAGASTACATCCAAAGCAAATGTATAGGATTTCTAAAGCAATTACTGTATCTTTGTATTCCTGAAAAGAAAACCTTTTTAAACCTTTTTTTTTTTTTTCTGTGACTGAAGCTCCTCAGCTCTGTTCTTTTCCTTTCTCACTAATGATCTGTCTCTTCTGATTCCCACTCGCTCTGACTGTAGGTGTTGCTACAATRGGTTGCAAACTTTGTGGTGTGCCAGGTGACAAGGTGTTTTTGTGTGCTGTCCCTTCTGCCTTGATCAGTTGTTGGGAGTACAAAGGGAGTCTGGCCTTTTGTTTGTAACACAGCACTGATCTGTGCTTGTGATGTTCAGAGAGGCTCAGGCAAAAACCTTGATGAGTACAGAAAGTCCCTAACACTGGACACCTCCAGAAACACTTGGTATAGCAGGGCCTGTGTCCTTTATTTCTCTCTTCCAGCCTGGAAAATGGAATGATTTTTTAAAAATCACATTCTTTTCAGATTTTATCCTTAGCTCTCTGCCATTCCTGTGGTGTTTAAAGGATAAAGAGGAGAAATCATAGCCACGCTATGGATCCTCATGCACCCACTGAGCTTTACAGCTCTTAGTCCAGACAGAGCAGCCTGACAGTGATGGCTGAGCTGGACACCTTGCTGGTGAGTGTGTGCAGAGGACAGTGCCCCTGCACCAGCCCTGCCCAGTGTCCCCTTCCCCCTGCAGTAACCCAGCTGGGGTGGCAGCAGTGTCCCCTGTCATGGTGGCACACTGGCCATGCCATGGGGGGCTCTGACAGAAGTGAGAAGCTGGGACACCCCCACTGCTGTGGCCTCTGCCACACGTTTGGAGGAGATTGTTGGCTGGAACTTGGTGGTTTCGGAGATGTAGAACAGGATCAAAGGCACACCCAATGGAGTCTCTCTGGGCCAGGCAGTGCTTTCACCTCCTGGATCTCTTCCTTCCCCATTCAACTCCTTCCAGTGGTGCCAGTCTTTCCATTCTCCTCTCTCCAGCTCCAGTGGTTTTCTCTAAAAACAGAAGCCTTTCTGCTTCTCCCCTGCAGTTTGTCCACATCCATTGCAGAATGGATGTGTGGCTGATGCTTGTTCAGAAACTCTGCTCAGTTTATTCCTCTTCTTAACTGAAAATAAAATCATTTTGCTTTCACATCTTTTAAGAATTTGAACAACTTTTCACATAAAGTGATGCAATGATATTTTATATTGCAATGAGGTTTTCTTCTGACWGTATTTTGAGGGGGTTCAGATTATTTGTGCAGGGTCCACATGTGCAAAGCTCTCTGTAGACTTTTTACAGGTGTCTGTCTCTGGTCAGTTATCTGTCCTTCTGAAATCCAACCCAGGTCACACAGACTGCAAACGTGCTGCAGCCCATGCTGTGTGTGAGGCTGAGACACAGGGTGGGATTTTGTGTGATTTGATCCAACACTGAAATTCTCATTTCCCTGTGAGGCAGAGCACGGGTAGAAATTAAAGAATGAAGTGACATGAATATCTGTATTGATTGCAGAAATTCATGACAGAATGACACTGATAATTCTGGTGATTTTTGAAGTTTTCTCCTTTGTGCACAGACTTCCCCCTTCCCAGCTGGTGGCTGGCAGGCTGCTCCGGTAGGATGTGATGCAAGGACTGGAAATTGATGCTTCTTTTCTTGAATCAGGCACTCCAGTTCAAAACTTTGAGTCCTTTGACTATTGGAAAGGCCAAGATCAGCCACCCTAAAGCTCAGCCCACATGTTTGTTTATCTTGTGTGTTAGCAAAGCAGCCTGAGAGCTGCAGAGCCAGATGGCAATGATGGAATCTTTGTAAGGCTGTTTCAATTGTGGCAATTGCTGCTGCTGCTGCTTTTTGATTTGTTGTTTTTTGTTGTTTCGTGGTTTTTATTTTTTTTTAATTTCCTAAATCAGCATCCTTTTATCTTCCTCATTTCACGTTTGTTTTCTGCACATCTTGGGTTTGATGCCAAGGATTAAAAATGAGGGTTGATTCTTACATCAATATTAAACTGCATAATCACCTCTATCATTATTTGACTTCATCTGGAGCATTCACAGTGTTTTGGGAACTTTGAGTGAAAGAAAACTTTATCATGTACATGAACATTTGACTGAATTATTGATAATCAGAGTGTCTGATTGAGGTTGCATCCCCTGTGTCTGCCTTTTCACAGCACATAATCTCCGAGCATAGATTTTTAGCATTTTTAAAAAATATTTGTAATTTATTTGGTTTTCCATTCAATGAGAAAATGACAACCAATCTGTGGCAATAATCTGTGGGGGGATATTATATTCTCCAACARCCTACTGTAACTTTAATGCATTACCAGTAATTTCTGCTTCCTCTGGTGAGGATTAGAGAAACAGAAGGTGCTTTAATAACAAACAGGGATCCACCCACATCTCTGATTTATGTTTATGACTCAGCAAAGAGCGTAAACTGAGACATGGGCACAGAGTGATTCTATAAGTAGTTATAAATCAACCATTCACCAGGAGGGGGAATATAAAAAAAAAAAAAAGTGTGCTAGCAGCCTTCCATGCATGAGGAAGAGAGTGGGCTTGGGGTTGCAGATGGTGAAGTTTCCTTTCCGGGGAGTCGGTGAAGGGGTCAGCTGGGATTTGTCACAGAGGGATTTGAGGTGTTTGCAGGAGTGTTGGTGGGGATATTTACTCGTGCAGGACTGGTTGCATCACTGTCTATCAGAACAGCCTCTGGCTGAGCACTGCAAGTCCATCTGTTGGACACAAACCCACCCTCAGCAGGTCAGCTGGATGGTGAGACTAACAACTTCACAAAACAAAGTTGCAGATCTGAATTTGCAGCATATTCAGCTACAGGTTATTCCATTGCCTGACTCCAAGAAAGCCCCTGGCCCTGGTTGTGTCAAAGTCCCCCCCATCCAGCTGTGTTGGGTGGCACTGGAGCCCCCAGCCCTGCCCAGGCTGATCTTGCCCAGGGCTGCTCCCAGCCAAGGCACAGCTCCCTTTGCCAGCTGCTGCTCATGAATTTCCAGCTGAAGGCTGCACAGTGTTTGCAGTGCCAATCTGATTGACAGGTTTATCTTCCAGTCCATTTACTTACTTAATTATCCCAGAGCGAGCAAGAATTTCTTATAAATATGGTAATWGGCCAATCATTATGGCAACAGAAGCACATTCCTGTACAGTTTGTGGGGAAAGCCAACTTTCCCCAGTTTCTGTTCTCATCAGGTTTCCCCCATCAGGAGGAATCAGTGAATCAATAAACAGCACCTGGTGACCTTMAAACATCATCCCCCACATGTGTGGCATCAGTCAGGACCTGCTTGGAGCTGTCATCACCTCAAGAGTTGTTCCTGTCCCACATCTTCCCATTTTAGTACACASTGGAAGTGCTCATGTTTCCCTTAACGTCTCTGAGTTGCTTCTGTGGTGTCAAAGTTTTTCATTTGRCAGCTCCTGGACTGTGTAAAGGAGAGAGGGTCTGTGGACACTTCAGACCTAAATTGTTGAAGATGAGGGAAGATTTTTCTACCTGGTACCAAACGTTGCTGAGGCTGTTTTTGTCAAGGAGATTCTAGCAAAAATTATTGGGTGAAGAGGGTTTGTAAATGCTGGTTTTCAGTGTAAATAATACCTTCCAGATTTAAGGATTGAAGCAAATGCCTGGTGTTCAAATCCTGGAGTCTCTCCTCTGGGAGCCTGTGCTACAATCATTCCTTGAGCAGCACATTATCCAAAATAGGAAAATCGAGGTGACCAAGGGAGGCAGAGAAATGTGTTGTCACTCCATCAGCATTCATTTATGCCAAGGCTCTGCGAAAAACCACGAGATTCTGCATTGTTTGGAGTTTATTTAAATTAATCACTATAATTACATTTTTGCTCTTTATAAAAAGCCTCCTATAGAGATTGTCCAGCCAGAAAATAAAAGGAATTTTGGAAATAGTCCTTTCAATAGCCTCTTTAAAGACATTCAGGAGCATCATGTAAAACACAGTGGGCACAGGGGGAAATAATTCTGCTGGGAGGTCGGACGGATGCCGAGCTCCGTTGATTTCCTCATTTTTCAAGGCTGGAGGCTTCTGCATGTGAATGAGTCCTTTGTTTTTTTCAAGGCTTCTGGTACAGAAATATATCTGCTGCAACAAGCGCTGATTTCCCATCCTGGAAACAAAAGCTCTGACAGCGAGGGCAGAGCTGCTGGGGTGGACAACTGYACACCAAGCACAGCAGGGCAAAGAGGGAGGCAGCAGAAATCCTCCTCAGAGCCAAAATTCTCTTCCTCCAAGCAAAGCCCTGGAGCAGAAATGGGTGAGAACAAAGGTTCTAGCCCAGCAAAGCAAGGTCAGCTGCATACAGAACACAGCAGCTCTGGCACAGGCATTTTCTTATCCTCATGTCTGGAAAAGACCTGAAGTGAATCAGCTACATTCTTTCAAAATGTCTTTTAAACATTTCTTAAATTTGACAAAGTTTTTTATTTTTTATTTTTTAGACCTGTATTTACCTAATTCTTTGCACTTTGCATGAATTAATGCAACAAAACCATGCTGGATGCTCCCTGTTGACCATGCCTGCCTGTCCCATCCGTGTCTTAAGAACCTTTCAAGACAAAGTACAAGTCTTATAAAACTCCATCCCTGATATTTTCAGTTGTTCCTGATTRAGATGTCTCTGTGCAATATGCTTGTATTCTGTATTGCACAATTTTCATTGTTTTCTGAAATCTGGAAGGAGAAATAAGCTCCTTCCATTGTTTTCAGGAATCAAGATAATTCATTTGTGTTTTTCCAGAAGATTGGTGGATTGATCTGTGTTTCTGTTGTGACTGCTCTTGTGAAGCTGAAGAGTTTTATCTATTTCCTAAGACTCAGGTTTTTCTAGCCAGAAATTAAGATGTTATGCTGCTTTCATGTTGTCTTAAAGAACCTTCAGAGCACCTAGAGTTAATTCTGAACGCCCTTATGCTAACAAACCCTGAATAAAATGTTGTTATCTGTAGGGAAAACGGAAATGAATACCTTCTTAAAATAATGATCTTATTACCACTTATCTTGTTACACTGTGGTGAGGTTCCCCTTGTTAAGCCACCTGCATTTTGAGAGGTTTATAGACAAAAGCAGCATTATTAATTAATGCGACTGTGCGAGCTTTCTGCAAGCTATTATCATATTTTATTGTTATGGCTACTATTATTGTTATCAGATAGGCTGTTTGGGAGTTTGGAAAACGTGCTGGCATCTTTCTGTTGCACTGGTTATCCTTCAGTGCCYTTCTTCAGATTATAAATGCAGCTGTTTCTATTAAATTCTGGATGGAAAGCAAGATGCCATAAAACCCATCAGCAGGTTATTTTAGCCTCAAATCAGTGTTGCTTAAATTATACAGGGAGGGAAATGGAAGTCTGGTGAAGGTGTTCCTATCAACAGCAGATGGGGATTTTTTTGTGCTTGAATGTGGCTTTGAAGGTCACCCAGGCAGTGAGACAGGGTCAGGGCATCCTTTGGCCACCTTCATCTGGTCCCTGAGTGCCTGAATTTCTTCTCCAGTGARCCTGGCACCAAGAGTCATTGCCTGGTCACCTGGGAAAGGGTGGTTTTGGGCAAAAAGGAATCCATCCTAGGAGTTTCATTGCTCACCATAAGGAAAATGCAAACCTTCTGGGCTCTGTCTCTTGYAGTGTAACTCTATGTTCTGTCCTGTAAGAGGCCACCAAGTTCCAGGCATCAGTGCAACTCMTCTCTGATGCAAAGCTGTAAGAGTTCTGAGACCCCACACCAACTCCGGCATTTACGTGGCTCTTTCAGCATTTTGTCACCCTAGAAGTCAGGGTGAAATCCATAAAAGTGTCTAGGAACATACTGAATATCCCAAACTCTTTGTTTGCAGACATTAAACAAAGGTCTGAGGATACAAAGAGTATTGTTATCCCTGCACCACAAAGTTATGTCACACCTGGGAACGTTTCTGTGCTACTGCACAGACTTTGCAGGCTTGGCCATGTCCCATTTCAGTTCTCCCACTCTGCAGTGGGCTCATCTTTCCARCTGGTCCTTGTGCAGGAGCAGTTCCTGACCTTTAAACATTGGTCACCACTCTTKGGTGTTCTTCCAGTTTAACCACACTGGTTTGGAGATGGGGAGAGGGCACCAGGGTGAGGGACCCTACACCCAGCCAGGACACAGGGCATCTGAGTCTTTTCTAATTCTGCCCCAAACATCTCTTTATTCTTTCTATYTCCCCTCTGCTATGGACCCATGGTGTGTATCAAGGCTGGAAACAGCAAGGGCTGAATACCTGGGCCTGTATGTGGGATTTCAGTTTCTGGCATGAACAGCCTCAAGTTTGGTTTGGGACTTCAGGGGGGAATGGGTAAATTTTCTCTCCTTTCTGAGGTGACTATGGCTCTGTGTTCACCACAGTTCTTCAGAATTTTCCAAATCTCAGGTTATGCCTAGGAGATGGGTTTTGTTTGTTCTACCTTTATTTTTCTCTTCTTTTTGTTTTTGAGCAAAGCTGTTTATGGTCAAATAAACTCCAGCCTCTCTAGAACCACCATGAAACAGCTTCTGAAATGGTCCAGGCTAAGACAGCCCCCTAATTTCAGAAGCCTGTCCTGTCTGATGGTGCTGATGAGTTCAGATTCTTCCACATCAAACGCAGAGATGAAAAGCCTCATCCATTAACAGTGGGCAGAAAAAAATCAATTAGAAAGGTGATGGGGAGGTTCCTTTTTTTAATCCTTCAGGATCTCCCATTTGTTGCTCTGAAATCCTTCCTTCCAAGGCACATTTGCAGGACCCTCTTTGCTATCCCAAGGAGCCAGGCTCCAGAGAGTGACCGGTTCAGCTCCTGGAGCCGGGGGTGAGAGCCCAGCTGGGGAAGGATGGAGCACAGGACAGGAGTTTCAGCCCTCTCTCTCTAGAGGAGTTCACAACCTCCCCATTCACAGCTTCCTTTGAGCTCCTGCCAAGAGGAGCTGAGGGGGTTTGGGGGCAGGTGGGGATTGCCCTTAGAGACCCAAAGCACGGGGGAAGAGGGGGATGCGGTTGCCAGCTGTTGAGCTCCAGCTGGGAGCAGGGGAAGGAGCTGGGTGGAAGCGCCTCGGCGTGTGCGTGTGCGTGCTGTGTGTGGCGGGGGAGGGATGTGCATGAGGAGCGGGCTCTCTTTCTTTCTCTCGGGGCTCAGTTAATCCTGCTGCCAGGCGCTGCTCAGCGGCAGTCTCAGCGCTGGAWCCGGAGCGGGGGAGACGCGCATCCCGAAGGCGCAGCGGAGGGGAGGCGAGAGAGGCAGCTAAAGAGAGCAGAGCGGGGGAAAAATCAAATCTATGCTTGGAACTGGGCTTCTTTTTCGCCAATGCAAAAGGGAATATGCAGCACATTTTTGCCTTCTTCTGCACCAGTTTCCTAGGGGCGGTGTTAGGGGCCAATTTCCCCAACAATATCCAGATAGGTGAGTGCGGGGCTGGGGGTGATGGTGCCTGACCAGTGGGTAGGGGTGGAGAGGGGGTGGTTGGGGGAAAACGGACCCCTTGGTGTGCTTGCAAAGGCACGATGTGTGTGTGTGTGTGTGTGAGACGGGGCTGAACTGCGAGGGCTGGATGTGCGCGTTGGTACCAGCTTTGCCGGAGCAGAGATGGATCAATTTGGCTTTGGGGGAGGGGTGGATTGGGAATAAATGCCTGCACACACACATACACACCCCAACACAGAGGGAGAAAAGTGCCTCCGAAATGGAGGAAGTATGAAAAAAAAAATATCTGCTTCTTGCCCTGAGAAATGCCTGGGCTGCCATTGTGTGCTGCTGCATTTGCAAACCCGGCGGTTGCACGGTACATTTCAGTGAGGATGCTCTCRTCTGTAGGTAACTGGGACGGGAGGTAACAAACAGGCGGTCTCTGTTGTTATTGCTAAAGAATAAGGGCGAAGCTATTGGAAGGAGATCTKGCATTGAAGTCTCTTTCCATTTCGTGCCACTCGCTTCCCCTGCACACCAGCAGTGCCTGTTTGATTCCTTCCTCCCTTCCTGCAACTTCTCAGTGCTCSTCTCCCTCCTTCCCCGGGTGTATTATTACTCTCCCATCGATCTTTATTGGTGATCGTTTGTAACCTAGCCCCGAATTCCCTTCCCTTGCATGCCGGTTTTCTTTCCCGCCTCCCTTCTCTTTACAATGCCAATCAATTGCTAATCCACCAAGTTCGGGYAACTCCTGCCTGGGTCCAGCTGCACAATCAGTGCTTTTATTGCTGTTGATGCTGCAGCCTTGTCTCCCTCCCTTCCTGTCTCCCCTTTACCCCAAATTTGTGCAAAAATCCCCGATTTTTTGCCTTTCAACAAACGCAACTTGGCTACGAGCATCTGATTCCTCCGATATCCATGATTAGGCTGTGGGGTGGGAGGAACGGGGGAGGTGGGGGGGATATTGGTGCACAAATAGCCCTTTTCACACAAGGAGATGCCCCCTCTACTAAAGATGTGCAAAGTGACGTTTTATGGCAGATCCTTGCCTATCTGTTTCTCCCTCAAGTCATCTTGGGCATTGATACTTTCTGCAGCTTTATTTTAATTCTCTCTTGTTGCTAAGTGCTTTGTTTCCCTCCTCCTGAAATGCCAATAGCAGCGCTCTCTTTAAATGCATATAGATTACAAGACAGGCTGAATTTAATAGCAGCTTTCTGGAGGCTGTGAAGGGATCTGCTGCAAGCCAAGGTTCCTGCTGGGGGAGCAGCRGGAAACTTTTCCTAGGGCTGGGTTATCACTGCACTTTGTTCCAGATCCATGGGGGAAGAGAGGCTCTGAGCTTAAATCCAGCCCAGTGCCAGTTCCGACCCTGTTTGTATCATTCTGTGGTTCTGGGCTTATCTGTACTTCTGCATAGATTGATTCCTTTGAGGGTCAAGCTTTAAGTTTCCTGGCCAGTTTGAGTTTGGCCACTGTCACCTGTTAAATTCAGGGGTTTTCTGTGCAACAAACCTCCAGCAGCAGCGGCTGTTTGGTCACAGCCCCGTGTCGGTGTGGCTGTCACAGCTCTGTCCCCTGCAGGGCCAGGCTCAGCCAGGCTGCCCTGTACCCCACAGTCCCACGGTGTGGGGGCACCCCTGCAACCCTCCTGGAGCAAACCTCTCCTCCTTCAGCAGGGCTGAAACTGAGCCTCGTTACAAGCAAGGAGAGGAAGGAAGAATCTCATTCTTCCTTTACTGAGGTAACATTGACAGCGTTCCCATTCCTCGTGCTTGAAGTTACGGGGGGTGAGGAGACTGAGCTGCACCCCATGGATTATCCCCATCCTGCAGCTGCTTGGCCTGGGCATGCATCAGGGCTCCTATATGGGATCCAGGGTTACATAACAGACATATTGGGAAGGTTTTCTGCTCCCAACCTGTCCACAGTGGGCACAGAACCCTTGGGTGCTGCGTTCTGGAGGATTTCTGAGTTGAGAGGCACCCCCCGGGCTGTGGAGCTGGAGGCTCTGCTCTCAGCAATGTTTTGGACTGATGATGTTTCTAATACGAATGTTCTTAAGACCTTCTTATTGTTGCATTTCTCTCCCCAGGGGGGTTATTTCCTAATCAGCAGTCCCAGGAACATGCGGCTTTCAGGTTTGCCTTGTCTCAGCTCACAGAGCCCCCCAAGCTCCTTCCCCAGATCGACATTGTGAACATCAGTGACAGCTTTGAAATGACATACACCTGTAAGTACCAGTGCCACCCTGCTCTGCCTCGCTTACTTCGGGTTCTTTATTCCTGGTTTAGGTCTGTTTGCTGTCTGCAGTGTGGGACATCTTGCTCCAAATGTGCAGCTCACCTTTAGGGTCCAGGCAAGAAAACCCCAAAACATAGGGGACCAAGGGTTTCTGGGTCGTTTTGGTTTGTGCTGAGGAATAGGGGTGAGGTTGTGCTGCAGTGTCTTGTGTTTCCCCTTCCATTGCATCCAAAGTGGTATAAACCCCCCAACATTCCTTTTCCTCTTGTTTCTCTAACCTCTGCCCAACTCTTTACATTGAGGTTTCACCCCCATATTTCCCATAGCTGTGATGCACAACAAAGACACCCCTTTCCACCCACAGGGTGCACAGAAGTCTCTGTTTAGTGTGAACAGCTTCTTCCTCAGCCCCAGTTTAACCATCTGTCCTKGTAATTTAAGAGATACCTAGCAGAAACCAGCAGCTTAGTGCAAGTGGAGTCTAAATCCACAATCAGGGCATGGCTAATACTGACAGAGAGGTAAAAGAGTTCTAGTTTCAAGAAATCCATCCATTTGCTCTAAAAACAGATATTAAAGAATGAGTTTGCACCACAGAATTGATCTCAGGGTGTATCTGCAYCCTGCTAAAGCACAGCACATTGGCTGTACTGCTCTCATTAGATATTACTGGGGAAAAAAGCCTGGCTTGCTAGGTAAAACCAAGGTTAGCAGCAACAAACAAGACCAAGAGGAGGAAACCAAATGAAAACTGAACCCATGGCACAGCCCTGTGGTTGCTGTGGCAGCCTTTGCTGTCCTTGGAGCACAGGGTGCAGTGCTGTGAGTGAGGGGCTTGCACAGGCAGGGTGTGATGCACAAAGGATTCTTTGGTTTGGCCCAGTGTCAGACACTGCTCTGACACTCTCTGAGCCTGTGTGTGTGTTTGGGGGCTGTCAGGAGAGGCTGGAGGAAGCTTTCCCTTCRTACAGCCTGTTAGATTGCTTTTGGCTGGCGTCTGTAGTGTCCTCTTGAGTCACTGAAACATCCCCCCTGCAGTTTGGTTGTGTGGGATAGAGGTGAACACAAACTGTTCTCTCTGCTCAGAAATGCACAGAAGGGATCTCCTGGAAGAAAGAGCCAGGAGGAGAATTAATGAGGCTCTTTGAAGGAAAAAAAAAAAAAAAAAAAGTTGTGATATTTTCTTGTTGGAGGGTTTGCAAATACAAGATTTCAGGAATTTCCTGCCCAGTATGATATAGGAGAGAAGTAACAGTTTGGTCACACTTCCTTTGCAGTATCTAATGGCATATCCAAAGATTTTGTGTTTTCCTTAATATCCCTCTATTTGCCAACTACGAGGTTTCCATCAAGGAAGAGCAACTATTTCAGCTCTATCCAATGGCATTTTCTTGGCAGGAAAACCAGACAAATAGAAGAAAAAAGCCAGACCTTGTATCTATCAAGGGAAAACGTCACCCACCTGGGGTAGAGTTGCTGACTGTGGCTGGGGATGAGCTATTTCAGAGCTGATAGCAGGAAGAAAGCAGAAAGTGCAAGAATATCACTCAAATAAATTCTCCATCTGCACATGGCTTTCCCTCCCTCTCCGTGTCTGCCACTAATGGTTTTGTTTACAGCTTTGATGGCAGGACCATGACACCAGTTATGCTTCAGAAATCTGCCATTAGTGCTGCGGGGGCAGGGGTGGTCTCACAAAAGCTGAATGGAGGCAAGGCAGCCTCCCAAAGGATGTTCTATTTGAGCTCTATGTAGGGCACATTGTCCTAGATCAGACCAGCAGAGCACTCTGCACAGTCCAACTTCACTTGTCCTCGTTTTGCTTTTCTTATAATTAAAAACTTCCTAAGTTCCTCCAGACTATGGAAAGCAGCATCTGTTTTGTAAGCACAAAAGAAGGTGCTATTCCATGTACCCCAGGGGTGAAAAGAAAACCCCAACCTAAAGAAACCAGGCCATTAGGAGACCTGATTTTAGTCCTCTAGAGCTGAAGCGAAACTTTTGTCAGGGATTAGCTCATTCTTCATCTTCCAGCTAATTCCTTGCCTGGCTGCCAAGACTAGATATCAGCAGAAAGATCTGTTTATTTGGAGAGAATAAAAACCCTGCCCACACAGTGGTCCTTATCTTCTGAGAAAAGACTGGCCGTGCTACCAGTTAGAAGTACCAGGTTTTGTTCCCATGGAGATGCAGAACACAGCATTTCCTTGCCATTGGCATTACCTGCTTCTGTGACAGWGAAGTCAAGGCTGTTTGGACCCTGTGAACCTGATGCTTCACCTGTCTGGGTCTCCAGCAGGACACCTGAGAGAGACTGGTAGGTCCCAGCTCCACTGTGAATCCTGCTGCGAGCTGGGATCCAGCCTCGTGTGCTGAACGTGGTTTAGTGTGACCAGTGTGTGAAGGAAGCAGCATCATTCAAAATACAGAGCAGGCATTAGGGATCAGTGGTGTCAGCAGAAGCAAAGCCCTTGCTGGGCGGCCCGTGGGGATGGTGATGAAGGGGAGGGATGAAGTGCAGCRCAGTGACAGCAGCCTGGCCGGGGAAATGGTGTGCAAAACGTACCTGGGCATCAGCCGTGACCCTGCTCACCTCTGCCCGGCACGGGGCTGCTCGGGGGCTGCTCTCTGTGCGGTGACAGAGGGTGAGGTGACACCGCCGGCTCCGCGCMCAGGGGACAGCGGCGTTAATGACGCGCCAGCGATCCTGAGCTGGTGACAGGAACACCCATCCCAGGGAGAAACCTGGAGGATACCCAGAGGCTGCTGCAGTCGCTGGGCTCTCACTGTGACAGCCCAGCAATAACTTCTGCATTTCTGGGGTGTCTCCAGATGTGGAGTTTTTATCCTTATGCAGCGATTGTGAGAACCTCAGTGCCGGTCCTGCGCTCCCTGTGTGCAACACGTCAGGAGGGGATGATTTTAGGCAAGCCATAATCATTAAGAAAGCAAGGAGAGGTTGTAGATACGTGTGGTGACTTCCTGTTTCATGTGCGGGGTTGGTGCTAATGTCGTTGCATCACTGAGGCACGGGCACATTTCAGTAGCTGAAATATCTYCCTGAATTCATTCCATCCCACAGAATAGATGGTAATGAACGCGCTCCCTGCTTGCAGCTGGGTGCCTGATGGGGCTTACCCGTATGAAAGCACACACCTGCCACTCTGAGGGTTCTTAACTAAAGGTTAGGAGGCTTTATAATGTTGTGCTGTTTCTTGAAAGGCCAAGGAAATTGTTTGGGGGAGGAGGGTGAATTGGGAGTCCTTCCTTCAGCAGAATTGCACAGCAGTGCCAGGTGACTATAAAGGGTAACAGGATGTGGTATAGCTGAAATGTCTACCTGGTGATGTAGCAGAGCAAAAAACCTTCTGGTCAGCTTTAAAGACATGTTCAGAGGTTCTGTCTCCATCCATGTTTGGAACAGAGCYTTGTGGCCTCCACACAGTGCCCAGCAAACCCTACCATGCAGGTTTTTGGCGTGTCTGAYCGCTCTCAGGGCAGACCCAGCACAGCAGAGGTGATGCTGCAAGGTCAGAATGGAGAGGGGTGGGATGAGGGCTGCTCTGTGCCAGATGAGAGGGCACAAAACCTTCAGAGAGACCTACAATTCCTGTCCCTGGAAGGTCCACAGTGGATGGGAGCCCTGTGTGCTGTTGAGAGCAAAGGGATGAGAGGTTTCTTGCTTGAGTCAACCTGTGCTGGGAACAGTTTTCTCCTATTCTTCATCTCATCCTCCAGCTGTGCACAGTGCAATGCACATCCCCATCCTGTGCAGAGCTCCTCAGGGAATATGAGTTGTTTCAGCCACAGCTCCATAGCTTTATTTAATTTGYGGTGCAGAGATTCCTGCTTTCAGCCTTTGGCTGAGGTCCCCAGGTGAGCCTGGCAGCACCMGGAGGTGGAGGCTGCTCTGGCTCTCCTCAGCAGAGGATGGCTCAGCAGCAGCCAGCGCTGGGGGCTGTGCCCTRTGAGCAGGGCTCACACAAGGTGAGTCACCAGCTTGGAAAATCTGCCCCTGCAAAACTCAGGCCGCTGTGCAGGGATGACCAGGGACTAAAATAACCCCCGTGTGTCACCGAGCCCTGCAGCTTTGCTGAGGCAGCCAGCAGATTTTGTGTGTTTGGGTGCTGGGCTGCTGGCAAGGGGYATTCAGGAGCTGCACACCTGAAACGCAGGGGTCTGCAAAGGATAGCAACAGGATATTTGCAGCTGCAAGARAACTTGTAAAGAGGCTGAAAAACAATGAATTATTTATCCCTCTCCTTCCCTGTRTGCACAGATACAGCTACTGTGGGGTCCTCATGCTGAGTGTGTGCTGTGGGTGCTGCTGGAATATCAACAGATGGATCTGTTCTGCAAATTAGAAAATGAACATGTAGTGTGGATTCTGTTCATGTTTTATTAAGGCCTCCAAGCACCAATTAAAGAGGGATTTGTAGTGATCACTCACTCTGTGCTTATGTTCTTATCAATAGCAGCAAGCTTACATCCAGATCAGCTATGAAATGAAGTCTTTCTTTTTCTTTTCCTTGGATACTTACATATATAGATAGAGTATTTATAGAAATTGCTTTTTATCTCCTAAATTACCTCTCAGAGATAGGAAGGAGTAGGCAAGCATTGAATGTTCTSAAATGAGGGCCTAAATTTGGTTTAATTAAACAATTATTGTGTGTTGGATTTAAAGGAAGCTTCTTTGTTGACAAACATATGATGGTCGCCATTTCTTGTAAAGGTGTTGCTGCAATTATTCCAGCAGCAATCAATTAGAATGCAATTTTTATAATTAAACTTCCACAGTCTAAATAAGCCTAGCCCTGTAGTAGTTGTGGTGTTGCCAGGCTTGTTTTTATTTTCACAGTGTCAGAAATCTCATGTAAGTGCTTTGGGATTTTTTTTCCCCTGCAGAGCTCAGGATGCTYGCTATGACTATTTAATGTGAGCTAAGCCAACAGAAACATGGGTTTAATAATCAGATGCAGTCTGATTAATACAACACAGGTACTACAAGGAGATACATCTCCTTGGATTATGTAACAGGAAAAGATGTGATGCAGACAGATGAATCACAGAGCATCAACTCACGTTTAGATCAACCTGAGGTTAAGGTTGCTCAGTTCTGAGGGCAGGCATGGGCTGTAGCTTTCTAGTAAGTGTGTGTTTGTTCAGTGAGATGCCAGCAGCCTGGAGTGTGCTGGGAATCCTGCCAGACAGGAGGGAGCAGGTCCTGGAGGTGACACCAGCCCCCTGTGTCCYAACAGGGCCCCTGGGGTGGGTGCTGGGTGCTCAGCAGACACAGCCACCACTCAGGAAGGAAGGAGCTTGTCCCATATGACTTCCTCAMGAAGGAAAAGCATTTAGAACACGATTGCTGAGCCATTTCCCCAGCTATGGCTGCCAGGACTGGGCAGGTTGTCTGTCTGCCTCCAGAGACTTGGGCATGGAGGGGTTTGGGTAAATGAGGACTGATACCATCAGCAGGGACACGGATGGGGCTCCTCTTGTCCCTTGACAGTGGCAGCCCTGCCAGAGGCTGGCACCACACATCAGGAAAAGTGTCCCCCAGTCTGGTGTGTCCATCTTAAAGGCCATGGGGGCACTTATTCTGTGCATAACTATTTTTTATGTATTTTTTTTTTTTTAACCCTGGGTGGTGGGAGAGTTGCCTGGGGAGAAAAGCAGATATGACGCCATAAGGAAAAATCAGAGGGAGGAATAAGGGGAATTTCACACCTGCAAATCTATCTGCTCATCTGGAAAGGATCCCAGCACTGGTGACAAGCAGAAAAGAGTGAAGAAGTAAAATCTGGGCTGTGCAGTAGGCAGAGGTGGGGTTTGAGAAACAGAGAGCAGCACAGGCCAGACCTGTCCATTGTGTGACAATCACAGCTTATCTTTTCTTCTCTAAAAATAAAGCCTTTTCATGTGATAGGGATTCTATTAGGCCAGAAACAGACAGGCTTTATTTTTTGGCATTATTAGCAAGGTGAGAGTGGAAATCTTCATGTGACTGCAAGGAAGGCAGCGTGGGGARCTGTGCTGCTCATTTCCAAAACTGGTGGGAATTTTAGAAATATACGTTTACATTTCCCTTAACAGGGTTAGGACCCCAAAGGCAGCAGCTGTCTGCCACCAGAAATGGAAAAGGTCCCAGTTAGCTTCAGTAACACATGGAGCACAGAGCAAACACAAAACCAACATGCTCCTTAAAGAGGCAGTAAGTCAGGGAGACTTTAATATTCTGAAGATCCAAATTCTCTGGGGTGCGGTATTAACGCAAGTCTGAAGATAAAGACACATTTATTTCAACTGCATTCCTTTAAAGAGAGGTTTTATTTCTCTTACTATAGTTGTGCAGAAATGAAACAGGGCACTGCTTTTTTCCAGTGAGAAGATCCATGTGAAATCCTTTGGTAACACCTGAGGAAGCCAGGGCTTAGGCAAGGTGCAGAAGGGGGGCCACACCATTTGCAATCCACCATCATTCCAGCAAAAAAATGTTTCAAAATGGTGGTGAATTCCTGGGGCAATAACAGCGTGGTATCCTGCAGAAACTGCTCCCTGCTCACCTGCTGGAGTGATTGCTCATTAGCTTGAACAGTAACGAGTCTCCAGCTGATTTKCTCACGCTGCCCTTTTAGCAGCCACCCACTTGTCCCCTCTTGGGCACTCTTAAAAAAAAAACCACCCCCAACAAAACAACACARAAGGACAAAAATCTCCTGAAATGTTGGTTCTTTTCATTAATGTAAATCGGTTATTTTCCCTGTTGTCTGCAAACCAAASCCTGCCAATCCCCACCCAGGGTTGCAATTCAGACGTGCTCATGCTTCGCCAGACTGAGTGACCCCTTAAGGAAGCAGCAGTGAGAGGCAATGAAGAAGTGAGTGACAGCTAAAAATTGCCATATCTTGGCTTCTTTGAGAGGGTCTTTTCGTTCTTTGATTTTATTTGTTTTTGACAGAGTGGAGGAGTGCAAAAGCAAACAACTGATGTCTAAGATTGAGTTGTACTGATGGCAGGATTCTCGTGTGGATGTGGCATATGTGTCTGCATTTCTCTGTATGCTGTAGGAGCCTTGGCTTTGATTTAGTAAGTGAGATCCTGCCACGATGCTAATGGAGATGAAGTGGGAGGGAGATGAAAGGTTGAGGGCCGGAGGGTCAGAGGAGAGAAACAGAAACCTCTGTAAGTAATCTGGATGCAGAATGTGGAAGAATCTCACATGAAATCAAGGGCTMTTTCTCACCTCCCCGCCCTCAAAAACACTTTGCTTTGATCTTTGCTAGCAGTGAGCTYCAAGAAGCAAAAGACTTCAGATGCAGAAGTGGTTTTTCTCCTGCTGGCCTGCCAACATCCCCTGAATGCCCTGAGCCTCGTTGGCTCTTCCTTCCAGGCAGCACCCACATCCCATTCAGTGCCATCCCATGGAAGGAGAACAGCACTCATGTTCTGGCAGGTAAAACTTACCTGCACGTCTGGGGGGCTTGTGAAGAAAGCACAGGCAAAGTCCAACAGAGACCACACAGGGACAGAGGATGAAGAAACCTTGGAGTAGGGGTCATGATGTGGGAAAGGGGCAGGGCAGCAGCTCTGGAGGGGCTGTGCATGTGCAGTAGGTGTTTTCCCTTGTCTCTCTTTTCAGCCCTTAGCTMAGCAAGGTGAGGCTTTTCTTTCTGAGGGCTCTGCCTGCTTCTGCTCAAAYCTGAACTGGAGCTAAAGGTGCCTCCCATTTGGCCAGCACCACAGCTCAGGTTACTGCTGTCCTCTTCACGCAGGTGACATATGATGGTCTGTGTTGGGAGTGTTTGGCCTGGGAAAAGGGGACAAATGCTGAGATGCAGACCACAGTGGGGTGAAGGTGAGCTGGAAAGGAGRCTCCTGTCAGAGCATGAGTGGCAGGGGAGGTGAGCACCCCATTGGTGCCTAGCAGGGACCCAGAKCAGCAGGGAAATGGGGGCAGCTCTGAGCCACCTGCAAGGGCTGAGCAGCCAGCAGAGAAAGAGGCCTGGCCTGCAGGGAGTTCAGGAGAAATGTCTTTGTGCAGAAGGTGATTAATGTCTTTAATGAACTACCGAAGGAAGTAATAGAAAGCCAAACCACGCATGGCTGCAGTGGGGGAAGGGGTGAGGAGATGGTGCTGTGGCAGGCGAGGAGGAGGCAGGGAGTGGTGCAGCCCAAGCAGCAATGCTGTTCCCAGCTCACTGTCCCAGAAAAACAGGCAGCTGTCCCCAGTCTGTCCCAGCAAAGGCAGAGCTGAGTGCTTCTCAGAGGTTYAATCAGAATTAATCCAGTCTTTCAGCCTGTCTTCATTCTGGGGTCACCTGCTCAGCTCGTTATGGCTGTGCCAAAACCCAAAAGTCTGCAGCTTYAGRGTGTGGGGATGGCAATCTGGGAGTSCCYGTGTTCCTGTSCTGTGGGGACAGCAAAGGCAGAGGCTGTGGGGAGAGTGGAGCCTCTGTGAGSGGAGTGGAGCCTCTCCTCCACAGTCAGGGATCAGATCTCCTCAGGTCCCAGCAGTCTGGGACCTGGGTTAGCCTTGGCTGACGGGCGTTAAGAGTCATCATTTGTTTGGGAACCTGCAAGAAATGTGTGGATGAAGTCAGGCAGATTTCTAACATTGAGTCATCTATACCATAACATCCTCCACCTCAGCAGCCTCGTGTGCCAGACTCAGAGACCTTGGGGGGARCAGATACCAGCACCTCTYCTGAGCCCACAGAGCCCAGAGCAGTSCCAGGGCTTGCAGGAAGTCACCCATCCACAGCCACACACTGACTGGAAAATCAGCTCTTTGTGTTCCTAGACATGCCCATGTCYATGTGCTGATGCTTTGAGGGCAGTGAATTCACTGTGCAGCCCTCAGGTGGGACATGACACAGCTCATGCATTTCCATCCCTGCTTCCAGAGCAACCACACACCTTCAGAGATGAGCCCTTCCCCCAAAAGCCCATACCATTTCTTGTTCTGGAGAAATGAGTGCTGCTTAGGGATACAGGCTTGTTCTGTCAAAGAGGAAACTCTCCTTCAAGCATCATTACAATTTTAGTGGGGCTGCATTGGAAGCACTCAGCATCTCAGCAGCTCTCAGTGACCATTCTCAAACTTCTCTCCTTTGTTTGAGAATATTTAGCCCATCAAAGCTTGCTCTCAAGTCCTCACGTGTGCCCACACGTCCCCTAATTGAACTTTTCCTTCCTCTGTGAAGTACCAGGTAAAGCAACAGAATTGAGTTGATCTTGGCTTAGTTTACCGTGGGACTTTGGGAGGCAAGGGAGGTGAATCCTATCCCAAAGCTTCTGCAGCTGCATTATGCTCTTCTGCTAATTCCTCAATACTCTGCTGAAGGTGACATCTCAGCAGTATCAAACATTTTGCTGCTCTCCCTGCGAGCAGCCTGTAAAGGCTTTGATAAAAGCAGGCATCACATTGCAAACAGGCTCTTCGCAGTTGTGCTGTTCTGATGTATTGCTGAGAAGTGAAGAAAACATATGTTCATGGCACAGAAACTGCTCTGCCCAGGTTCTCCTTCTGTATTTYGGTACTGCACTGCAGTGGCCCCCCAAGGGCAGGGGCCTGGCATTGTCCTGTCATGTGCTTTTATCATCTTGGCCTCTTCTGTTTCTCACTATTGATGGGACTGCTGCTGGCAGGAGTGTTTGCAGTGCTCTAACAGCCRTGCCTGRGTTTGCTCTTGCAGTCTTTATRCAGATCTTTTTCTCCCACTCCTGGCTGAGAGTGCCTGTCCCTAGGACTGGGCTCTGGGGCARTCATGGGGTTGGTATCATCAGGGGRGGAATGCCTCCAGATGCTGTGGCATCTCCAAAAGAGCACCCAGGGATTTGTCTGAGCAACCCCCACTAGCTCRAATGGGAACACCACAGTTAAGGCTTGTGTGTAGCACTGGAACAAACGATCTTGTGGGAAAGGAAAAAACCTCATTGTTTGGTTTGTTAAAAGAAAAAAAAAAGTAATTTCAACAGTGGCATCCTACAGCAGCTGAGACAAATCAGACCCAGAGCTCTCAATCAAAACACACCTGAAAATCTTGGGACATTCTGAGTCCCATCCCAATCTGTCATGAGYTCTAATTGCCATTTGGCAGCAGTCTCAGAGGAGTCAAGAGCAATGTGTGTTCAGGTTTCCTGTCTCAGGACAGAAAGTAAAAGTGTGAATCCAAACTAGCAAGTCAAGCAGAACAACTTTAAAAACAAACAGGGAAAAAACAGCCATCCCCAGGGCTGTGGAGTGAAATCTAGAGCAGTGTTGGGGAGGCTGGGGGAGGAGGGAATTGGGGCCAAGACAGTCAGGTACAGCAGCATTGCACAGTGGGACCACAAGAGATTTTGGAGAAGGTGTGTTTGTCTCATCCAAGGGGTGTTTGTCTCACCCAAGGGGTGTTTGTCTCATCCAAGGTGTGCTCTCTCAGCTGTGCAGAGGAACGAGGTGTGTGCCTGTATTACAGGGTGCCTGTGCCATAGAGGATTCGTGTCCAGAGCACACCAGGTCCTGCAGAGGTGCAGCACRCAGGGGTGAGGTTTGCTCCCCTGGTTTTCCTTGCCTGTTGGCAATACAGTGAATTTCTCACTTTCAACAGCAAATTTACACAAAAAAAAGAAGTCTTCATCAAAGGGAAGTGGCACTTGACAGTCTCCCTTTAGCCACTGGAGAGCAGCAGGCACAGGAGGCTCCTTCCCATCCCTCGCTGTCTGGTGTTCTGTGGTTTTGGCACTGCACAAGTGGGAGGCATCTGTGAGCCCTTTGGATCACAAATGGATCTGGGAGCCTGCTACCTCTGCTAACAACTCATTTATTAACAGGGAGCAGAGAGTTTCTTCTGAGCCASTGCAATCTATCATTTCTTAAAGATGCTGTATGGAACTGAGTTTGCTCTGAGAGTTGGCACCTGGAACCCAGTAATGAGTCCATTTTTGGGAAGAACTCTCCTTCCTCACTTCCTCACTAAGATTTCTTTTTCTCAGCTTCAGGAAGGAGAAGGATGTTCAGCAGCAGAGCACTCTTTGCTCTGAGAAATTCAAGAGCATCCATGCTCTGAAAAATTCCTTGGGAGATGCTTCTCTCCTCCTTTGCTTCTCTGTCCATGGGAATAGAGTATTTTGCCCAAAATATTGATGYAGGGAAGGTGAAGAGGCTGTTCCAGTGGAACCTCTGCCACTCCAGGCAGGCAAAGTCTGCACAATATCCCACCCACAGGCAGCACCTGCTGCTGCCTGGCCTGGATTTCGTGCTTCAGCACAGAGCTGCTTCCTCTGCTGTGTCAACCCATTTGTTCCCCCAAAATCTGGTGGGTTGTGAGGCCATCCTGGAGCCCCAAACAAGTCCCTGCAGCCAGAGACCTGCAGTCAAAGCAGCTCTGCCAAAGGGCATTTCCCTGATGCTCTGGGAGAGGGTGCCATGGTGTTGTCTGTGCAGATGTTGATGTGGGCACCCCAAACCCAACCCTCCTTTCCTACAGACAGCAGAGGTGTGATGAAAGCCCATTGAATTCTGTTCTTTGAAGCAGCTATGGGCTCACACTGGTGTTTTGGGATGCTGTTATCTCCTGGCTGCTAAAATCCTGGGCTCACAATGTTCTTCAAGGGAATTTGCTGTCAGCAATTTGATGGCAAGATGTGCTGGATGTGCAGGGTGCCCAGGTGAKGGGGCTCTGTGACCCTCTGCAGACATGTTTCTCCGTTTTCATGTTCAGTTGGTTGATGTGGTTAAATCATGCTTCCTTTAATCTGCACTAAGGAATTGTTCTAAGAAAATACAACATTTGTCTTAATTTTGGTTTGGTATTTAAACATCTTTTCAATGTGGTGGGGAATCAGGGCTAAACATACATGGTTCTATAAATTCCCTGGATTGAGTAGCAATCCTTTCCTGAAGAAGGTTCACACGATCCAAAGAAACTCGGGGGGATTTGTGACCTGTGATGCCATTGTCTTTACCTTTCCTGCAGATTTTTCCCAGCRACATTATGTTCCACCTATGATTTTAGCCCATTTTTCTCTTCCTTGCAGCAGGATTTTCCTCTTGGCTGTTCTGCACCAGTCTGTGCCTCCAACCATGCCAAGCTTCATGCTCAAGATGCTGTGACCCTCTCATGGCTGTTGTGTTTTCTACTGTTCACCTGTTGCATCTCCCACTTGTCAGGCATTTATTAAGCTGTCATAGCAGTGTTTCAGCCTTATGTTTRTTTATCAAATAGTCGGGGTCTTGATTGTTAGCTTAGGCTTCTAGGTAACCAAAAAATCAGAYTTTTAAAGGCATTTTAGTGTTTACTGATTCCTTGAAAAGCATCAGTGCCTAACTGTGATACAGAGTGTTCTGAGAGATGCTAAGTGTCCCTGTGCATGTTTCACCTGTAGCTCTGAAAGGATTATTATTTTATTCAAGCTACTCTTTTTTTTTTTTTTGGGTGAAAGAGCAAGCCAAACCCAGAATTATAGCTCAATTATTTTCTTTTTCATGGAAGGCATGTATTTCAGCTTTCCTGTTCTGTGGTGGTGCTGCAGAACAGGCTCTCAGAGCAGCCCTTGGTCTACTTTCCTCCTGCCCTCAAGTGGATGACCGCCATCTCTGCTACTTTTTGGGTGACAAGGGGAAGGGGCAGTGCTGGGAGGACCCAGCCTGGCTGTGTTGTTCTGGACTCAGTTCCTCCTCTCTGCCTTGGTTTGTCCCAGTGCTGGGATACCTCATGTGGGAGCTGATCCCCTTCTCCAGATCCTCCTCTCTCCCAGAGAGAGATTTTGTCTCAGTATTGTGCATCAGTTCTGTACCTTGTTTTCTACTTTGTCTGAGCTATGTCCTGCCAAGATTAGATGGCTGAGGAGCTCTAATGGCTTCTTTGTGTAATTTCTGTCCTCTGAGTGAGAGGAAAATAAAATGTGCAAGGGGATGCACTAAGACATCAATGGTTAAAAAAAATAAAAATCTTGAAAAGGGTGCATTGAGTTTAAGGCAAGTGGTAGAATCAGGCACAGATGATAAATGAGAGCTGAAGGCTTGTGGAAAGTGCGTTAGAGGCAGCCTCTAATGTGTTCTTTAAACCAACATTTGTTGCACTTCAGTCCCATCCGCAGACAGCAGCTGCAGTGAGCACTGAGACATCTCCTCTGATCCCATCGCTCTCACCGTGGGGCTCTGCCACTCCTGCAGGCACCAGCACAGAAAAGCACCAGGTCTGGGGTCCCCAGGGAGCAGTGCCYGCTGCTTTGGACACTGTCAGCTTTTCTGCCAAGAGTGAAAGGCTGATCACTTCTCAGATGTGTCCTGGAGTTAAGGGAGACTTTGACTTCCAGCCTCAAGTGACCCACCCATGCCTTTGAGAGCTTGGTTGTGCCTGTGCTCTTCCTCTTGTGAGTCACACTGCACGTGAAGGGTGACTTCAGGGAGAAGTTGTATTTTAAGGGGATTTGGGATACTGTCCCATCYTGTTGTCCAGTTTTAGGGTTGCTTGTTTTTGGGATTTTTCCCAGTGAGACGGGACAGTGGTGTTAATGAGGCACACCAAAGCCAGGGTGAGAATTCCTGGATTCCTTCTGATTCTGCTGGAAAAGTCTGGATGCTCAGAAGGCAGAATRTGCTTTCCATGGTGCCAGTGTTGATAAATAAGCGTGGAGACCTGAATGAGCACTTGTCCATAGGAGAGCACACAGCTCTGAATTTCTGTTCAGACCCACACTGGCCTCATTTTCTTGCTTGGGCTCATATTTATAGTTCCTCCTCTTCCTCATGAATGTGATCCCTCTTTGTGTAGGTCCACACATCCTCAGCAAAGTGGGGATGGCTGTGGACAGCCAGAGCTCTCCCATGCCTGCTGGCACATGAGCAGCAGCCTGTGGTGTCTGGGAAGTGCTGGGGGAACCACTCCTCTTCTCCTGCAAGTGCCAGGCAGCAGCAGATGGGTAAAGGCCAGGCAGGTGCTCTGAGTGGGAGAGCAGAGACTACCTCTGCATGCAGGATCCTTGGGAATGTTTTTCCCCAGGCAGACTCTGCCATGGAGCAGTGGAGTGGAAGTGCCAGGGGGGCCAGGCCGAGTGCTGCAGTTTGTGTTTGTCACCGCCTGCCCTCCCTTTGTGTGGATGGCAGCAGGAAAACGTCCTTCACGTGGCAGTGCAGGCTCATTCATCTCCACTCCCCAAGGGATAAGAGCATGAATCACCTGCTCATCTCAGTCCTCATCATCCTCCCCWCGTGTGGCTCTGGGCTCCAGGCAGAGCTGGGCAGCCTGGGAGGGCTGGGACAGGGCAGTGCTGGGATGGGCACTGCCATGGACAAGGCACCTGGGGGGAGGAGGATGTGAACCAGCTCTTCTCCTTCTCCTGCTGCCCACAGGGAAACATAACATAACCTCCCAATGGGAGGAAATGGAGAGAGGAGCCTTTCACACTGACCCTTGCACAGGGGAGGATGGCTTCTCTTGAATTCCCTTCTGTGCAGCACCAGGCAGTGGGTGAAGCTTTTCCATTCAGCTCAGGTTATGCACCTTTAATTTCCCTTTTTTGATCTTTAAGGCCAAAGGAAGATTATCAATAACTTTCTGTTGAGTAAAGCCTTTCTTTTGAAACTTCCTTTGGAAAAAAAAGGTTAAAGGCCATGAATACTCTGCTTGTCTGAGCCAAAAGTCTTGTCCCACTAGGATTAGATCTTCTTTAGATAAAACATTAGGGGGCAAGTGGCTTGGCTTGTTCTCTCCATGTTTCCTCCGTGCTTCCTCTCCCCTCCACGCAGGGAAGGCAGCTTGGGGCCCTTCTCTCCCACCCAAAATGCTTAATTAGTTGTGACTGGAAACTCAGCAGGCCTTTAAGGAGTCAGAGTGGATCATGAGCCATCCTTAACCTAGAGAGAGTCAAGGAGATATCTCCGTAAATAAAATATCCATTCTTTTGGGCTCGCCTCTTCCAAGGGAGGAATTTCCATGACCAAATGACTACATGCAGCCCAAATTTCAGACCCTACCCACATTCAAATTTCCCAGCAGCCCCAGTGTAGTACGATGGAGGCATTTCAAATAAGGAGGAATGGATATTCTGTTTTGTTTTCCATGCTGTGGTTTAGGAGCTGTGATTGTGGTGAGACCTGGAGCTTTCCAATCTGAGCTTGGCAGAGAAAAGCAGAATATGTTTAACTAACAATAATTATAATTATTGCTAAGCATTTCCGTGGTTTTATCGAAGTAGGAAGTGAGTTCWGGGAGGGCTGTAAATAAATGCATTATCCCAGGATGTCCCCAGCTTGGATGGACCCTGGCATAAGCAGGTGCTTCCCAGAKGGACTCCCTCCTGAGCTGCAATCAATAACAAAAATGACTGTTGGGAAAGCCTGAGGCACTGAAATCGATGAAAACCTGATGCAATGTCCTCATCATCCCTAGGTGGGAAAACAGCCACTTATTGCCTATAAAAATTTTTATTTTCTGAGGATATTCGAGGTTCCTGTGTAGGTGGGGACATTAGCCTTATTTAAATGTTCAAAATATTTATTGAGGACATGCTTCCTCTATATTCTCTCTTGATAGGATGCCCCAAATCCAGTGACATTAATTAGCTACTTAAACTTTTTTCCCCCCCAGCTATGGCCAAATCTCTCTGGATTTAGCAGCACAGCAAAGATTTAACAGAAAGTTTAAATGGGAAAAGCATATGAGAGGAGAAATTTAGGATAAGATTCTGTGCCTGTTAACTGATGGCATTTATGAATTATAGCTGAGAGATGTCATATCAGTGGAAATGGAAAACAGCTTAGTGGATTATAAAAATACCCTCTATAAACCATTTTAATGCCTAATTTTTTTAAGTCTCTTATGGTAGGTGTCATAAAAATGAATTATAGCAGAAAGGATAAAATTTTTCCCTCGGTAAACTGGCTAACTGGTGATTAGAAGCTGTCAGGGAGAACAAACTCTTGACAAGGCTGAGGTGGAGTTTGGCTGAGGACAGCAGTCTCCCGTTTCTGGGGAGGTGAGTTTGCTTGTGGGGGAAGCAGATCCAAACCTGCAGGGCACAAATCCCTGCAGCCAAATGTCCTCCCATCCCAAGGAGGCAGTTTCTGGTGGCTGGTAGGGGAGGAACACTGAGCAGTGAGTGCTGAGAGCTCACCTGTGGGGCAGGAACTACATCAGGGACAGTTTTGGGGCAGCTCATGAAGGGAAATYACAGAGAGGGGCTGCAGCCCTGGAGGGCACAGCCAGAATTGCTGGGAACTGCAATTGTGGGTGTGAGATAGGAGGCTGCAAAAAGTTGCCTGTGGAATGTCTTAGAAAGAGCCATGAGGTGATGCTGGAYAGAAAAGATCCATCCTGGTGTCTATCAGGCTTTGATTCCACCACTTTCTTGAGTATATTTAAAATTAAATCTGTAAGAAAGAGCTGCAGCTCTGCTCTGCCCTGAGAGAAAGGTGTTTYAGTTGCCCAGTGCCCAGAGTTTTCTGGTCATTTCAGAGAGGTTCCTCATTCCTCTGTGGCCCCTGGGTGCCTTCTGTTCCCCTCCTGTGCCTYGTTTTGAAGAGCTCAGCCAAGGCTGGGTTCTGGGTTAGGATATTTAAGGCTGCACAGTTCTGCAGCACATATCCAAGCTGCTTGTGTAGGAAAGGGTAAATGACCTACCTGTCCCTGTCCTTTGGCAGCTTCCTGGGATCCATTCAAAGGCGCTTATTCTCTCGCTACCTTTGAAGGCTTTGTGTCAGTCTTCCCCACAGATCCCTGTACCTCAGGCCTCTTTTGTGGCTTTTTTTTCCAGAAAAAAACGTCTGCATGTGGGATAGAAATGGCATTACCTTTCCCAAAGGGAGCCCACAGCTCTCAGCAGAGCTTCGTTTGCAATGTGTCATTGGGACTGTCAGGCTGTTTCCACAGGGAGGCAGGATTTAGTGTCTGGGCTCCAGCTGAGCACCAGTGCAGGAAAGGCAATTTCCCAAATTTAATTGCACAATCCAGGATGCTGAGCAGCTTACTTTTGGGTCCTGCTCTCTGCAAGGGACTTCATCGTGACGTGAGCTGAAGGGATGAGTAACAGACTTCAAACTGAAAGCTCACAAAAAAAAAATCTCCTGCAGAATAATCCAAGGGCAACCTGAAACCAAGTTCTCCAAGATCCAGTTGGGTTGGGAGTGTGTTTTCAGTCACAGAGAGATGAGCTGTCTTGCCTCTGGGCTTTTTCTGTTCTCTTGTATAAATCAGCCAAGGGCTGACTAAAAAATGAATTGGAGGGGGGGAAAATGGGATTTCTCTGGCCCCTTTCCTTCCTTTCCCATTACCCTTTTCCTGCAGATGGCACAGGTATGAATCTTCATCTTTCCACCATGTACCAAAGGTACCCCCAGAGAGGAGCAGATCTTGATTCACATKTAAGTTTTCACAGAGAAAAGCAGAGGAAAAAAATTTGGGAAATGTCTTCTGATTACAAAGCTTTCTTATTAAAAGTTGGGRGCATTATCCAGAGACTGTACTGGARYAGTGACTTGTCACAGTTCTGTAGTATCAGAGTATTTGGGGGCTTTGCTGGCTCTGTAGTCAGGTTATGCTCTGGGTGACCATTTTCATTTTGACAGAATGTTCCCAGCCCAACCCCCTTGGAGGCTTGAGTAGTCTGTGCCCCAAAAAGACAGCAAATAAATACATTGTGAACTTATCAGCACTGTTAGGCCCATCAGGTGTTTATTAAAAATCAGAGCTGCTGTGTAGTCAGGGGGCTTTGCTGTGCCTGTGTCAGAGCCTGGCTCAGAGTGGAGGAGAAGCAGCTGCTGTTTAGGATTTCAGGACACCTTTTGCCTTGTGGTTGTGATTCCATGATTTCTCTTTGCTTCCAAAGGAATACACACAACAGCCACCACTGCACATTCCCTGCTCTCTGCCACATTTTTTGTCAGAACCTGAGTGGGTTGCAAAATAATTCCTCAGATGTACCCAAAGTTGCCTACCAAGCCAAATGACAATCCCTTTAGCACTTTTTTTTGAGGAAGGCTTCCAAAATGATCCTGTGGACTATCAGTTTTGGAGGACTGGAAAAAGAAACCAAACTATATTGTCTAAAATTTCTGTAGAAGGTTTCTTTGTGGTGTTGTTTTTTTTTTTTTCCCTGTTGGGTGCCTGCAGTTCCCACCAGAGGCATGGCACATGTGTTTTACTACACATTCATGTTGTGCATTAGCATGCAGGGATATCAGAGGAGGTTCTCAAGTGTGGTGAACAGGCGTGGGCAGAAAATTGATTCCTCAGGAGATTTCAGCAAAATGGCATCTTGGGAGCTGATCTCCCATCAGATGCAAAATTGCTTTGCATTGATGATTTTGATCCTTACTCCTTTGTCATAATAACACARTCTTGTTGCTATTTTCCAAGATTGTCTTATAAATTCTGCAACAAAACTGGGGACAATTAAATGGGAAAACTACAAGGGTGGTGGTAGAGAAACGAATTCCCTTTGCTTTTCAGACATTTCATTTAACAGCTGTCTTAGAAAAGCTCTCCCACAGGACAGCTCCATCGTGTGAAATTCCCCAGGGATATGACAAGTCAAATAAAKAGTTCATCTGCTAATTAGGTGGCAGGTGGATGATTGCATTTCTTTCTGGGAGGAGGAACCTTTTGGGTGGAAGAATCTCACCCAGATGAGGGAGGGTATTTTTCAGGTGTGAGTGCCAGTGTCCACCTGTGCCTCCCAACCAAAGCATAGCAGAACAAATCACTGGTGGTTACTTTTGCTAAAGGTGTTTCAAAGGCATCATTGCACCCTTCTGTGTGGGGAAAGCTTGCTCTGAGTTCACCYCTGTGAGCAGGAGAGCTGAAAGGAAAGTTGGCAGCAGCAAGGAGGCCAAGAGGTGCTGAGGTCCCTGCAGAGTTACACACGGGGGGAGGAAAAGCCCTGAGGTGTTTGTATAATGTCCATCAGTTTTAAGTCCTGTCCTTCAGCCCACCTCAGCCCTGGGACAGACACAGACCAGTGCATCATCTTGAGTTTGACCTACACCTTCATTACTGCTATTTTTTAAAGCTGCTGTGCTTTGGGTCCTTTTTGTACATTGTCTTTATTTTCTTTCCTCCATGTGCATCATTCTACCATGGAATTCGACCATTTCTGCAGGAATCCCTTTCTGGCTTGGGYTGGGCTCCCCTGCAGACACCTCTGCTGGGGTGATTGCACAAGCACACAGTGATTSCAGGCACTGGGGTGCAGCAGGATCCAGGCACATTCCTGGATTGCAGTGGAAGGAGCACATCTGCTGCAGGGATGTCCAAGCTCTGTTAAAACACATAAACCCTGACCAGCACCAYGTGCTGCCATTCCAGTCCTGGGCATTCTTTTGGAAATGCCAGTTCACTGTCATTTTGCAGTGCTGATTCCAAAGGAAGCATAAAAGCAGGCARTCAAAAAAGGAAAACATTCTCCTTTTTTAGTTTCTCCAGTCTGCTTTATGCTTTAGTGGGGTTTTTTGATAGGTCATGGACAGCCCTCTGTCTGTCTCCCACTCAGAAGAGTGTTATCCATAAGTGCTCCAGCAGAAATGATGTTTGCTGGAGTCTACAGACAGCCTGAAAAAGAAAAAAAAAAAGCTTTCAGAGGCATGATCCACATCCCATTCTTCCCTCTCCCCACACACTCATCACTGCATCTYCTCCCAGCGGAGCAGTGCTGAAGCCTAAGATACCACGTTAAATGTCAGTCATTTAACTACCAGTTATTTTAGCAAATAAGAGTGGGACTGTCTCCCTGGGGTTGACTGAAAATTGTTAAAGGAGGGAACAAAAGGCAAGGAAAGAGAAAAGGAGAAGAAAGAGAGAAAGGAACAGAAAGGACAAAGGGAAGCACCAGGCAGAAGSATGTGTGATGCCAGAATCTGAGAGAGAGGAGTTGGAGGAAGGCACCCCAGTGACATCAATGGGCTGGATCCCACCGAGAGCTTCAGGGGACATTAATGAGCCYTTTGTGATGTACCTAAATTACCCAGGCTCATCCTCAAGGCTGTGCTCTCTCTCGGGTCTCTGATTCTCCTGCTGGTGTCAGCAGCAGCTCTGCCACCGTCTGCACTTCGCCAGTCCTTGGTTTGGAAGGAAACTTCTGCAAGATAAGGGGGTGCTGCTGTGTTTGGGAGATGGCAAAAGAGCTGCTGRTTGATTCTATGAGAAGGATGAGAATCCTCCTTTCTTTTGCCTTCCATCTTGCTCCACATTCCTTTCTCCTTGCATTCTGCTCTGGAGTCCAGTTAACCCTTGGTGGAACAGAAGTGGAGCTGAAGTCTGTGTCTTGCCTGCAACAATTGGGAGATTTTCTCTTGGAGAATCACGTTAGCTCCYTGTGTTGGCAGTGCAAGTTTTCTCTACAAGCAGAAAACATCCAGGGTGTATTAATGAGCTGTCAGCTGGTTGTTCTCATGAGTTGTGTTTGCTACATTCCCTGAGGCTCTGGTGGTTCTGGCATGGAGGGCTGTATGAGTTTTAAATCTGGACTCTGTCCATGCACGACTTTCAGATTCACATTGGAGAACAGTCGAGGAAGGAAAAAGCAGATCTCAAGTTCAGAGGAGCACTCACTGCTGGTGTGGGCAGAGAAACCCACAGAGCAGAAAATCCCTCCCAGGAAGCTCCGTTCTCATCCGGAATTAATCAAAATAGCCTTTTGAAAGTGTGTGGATGTCCTCAGTCACATCAGGGAATACTCAGATGCACAGGTTTTAAGYAGGCAAGTAAGCAAGACCAGAACTGGCTCCTTGCTTCAGGTTCCCAAACCTGACCACAGGTAATCATCAGGAAGAGTTGTGTTATTTCTGTGGATAAACATGGAAAACCCACAGGAAAAATYAAACCAACAAAACCAAACCAAATACAGCCTTTCTCAAAAAAACTGGAAAAAATTATTATCTTTAAGATGTCTCTATTTAGTTATGTTTTAAAAGGCACACAAAAAAATTAACTATGCAAACAATAAAGCAAATGTCTGCATTTTGTGTGAATAGGCCAATTACAATGATAAACTCTCTCCTCTTTACATCTCATCTGCTTGTCATTTTTAACATGGAAGAGGGAGGGCAGAAAAAGTGAATTTGTGCATGGAGTTTGTGTAATATCCATCAGAAAAAACAATGCCTGACAAGCATAGCAGCCCCTTGAGAGCTTAATCATCATTGAAGCCAAATACAAAAGGAGGAAGTCAAACCTTTTGTGAAAGCTGGGGGCTTATTTAAAGGAATGAGCCAAAGCAGACTCATGCTTTATCTGGTTTGAGGCTTTTCTGTGTAGATGAGGCAARCTACTGCATCAGACAAGTTCTTTCRCATCACAGTCCATCAGGGTTTGGACTTTCAGTRTGCTGCTCTAATATCTTTTACCTGTTTTCTCCCAGAAATAATCAAAGGCCCACTCACATGCTGCTGTAGGAGGTCAAAGTGAAAAGGAGGCTKAAGTTGGCTCTAAGTTCACGCCTTGTTTTTAATACTGTGCTTGTATGGATGAAAAATTTGGTTGAATGCAGTTGGTGGTGAATTAACCCTTATCCCTTCAGGGCTGAGCATGCAGAGCATGTTTGAAGAGCAATAGCTGAAGATCCCAGGCTGTGTAACACAAATGCCAAGTGATGAAAGTCCTTATTTGCTGGTTTTACTTGTCATGAGCTGTAGAGGAGGTGTCCCTTTTGGAACATAACATAGGAACACAAAAGGTGTTACAGTGAGCACAGCCAAAGCCTGAGCTACCCAGAGCACTGATAATTGGGTATAGAAGGCATTTAAGGGAGAGTATAAAAGATRCTGCCTCCTGCTTTGATGCTGTTTAATGTAAAGTTTCCTCTGCCAGCGTTTGCATCCAGAGTATTGTGTTTAACAGCCAGCAGCAGAGCAACCCCCTGAATATCAGTGCTCTCAAAATTCATTTATACTGAGACTCATCTGGCACAGAGCTCCAGGACTTGATGCTGCATCACTTGGGAAAAYGCAGCTCTGCTTTTAAACCCACTGCCTGTTCATTCCTGGGTGTTCCTCTAAATCTTGGCTTTTGAGAAATAAAGAACATTTTTATCATTATTAACCTTTTCTCCCTCTCCAAACCATCCCTGATTTTATTCATTTCTGTCAAACCCCTGGCATTCATCTCTTTTTTAGGCTGTACAGTCCTGGTATGCCCAGTGTTCCTGAAGTTGTCCATGACCCTGAAAGTTGTTTTAATCTTTTGCTACCTTTTTGCATTCCACAGCATCCAGGGACATGTGCAAGGGTTTTAYCTGCTCTTTGGCCCTTTTATGGGTTGGAAACCCTCTGACCTTACCCCTTGCAGGGCTTGCTGTGTTCTACAAGTTCCTCGTGGCTTTAATTTTGAGCGGCACACAGTTCATATCCCCAGCATCTGATCAAACGGGCACGCARATGGAGCCAGGTGTGTCACCTGTACATGGGCTGTTTGATCGGGAGGAATCGTTTTCCGAGGCCTCCTTCTCTCCAGGGGGGAACTGTTGCATTATTCATGGTCGCTCTTCGAGCTGTAAACTCTCGTCTCATGGGTACAGATCTGCCACACTTCCTCCCCTCCGTGTCCTCCCCCAGTTCCCTTGCCCTTTCATGTTTCTTGCTCCTTTGCAAAGTAAGGTGTGTAAGGTGTGCCTCTTGGAAGTCCTCAGGGGGAAAATAACCGGTCAGGACAAGAACAGGAGCACCAAGAGCTCCAAGAACCTCCGTGTATCTGATGGATGAGGCAGCCCCACATTTTCTGCGTGTGCATTTTGTCCCATCAGCAGTGGAGCTCGTTTTACTTTCATGTTTAAAACAAAAGTGCATCCATTCGTCTCCCCTCCCTGATAGCCAAATGCAGCATTTGGTAGCTGGTTTGAATATCTTGTATCACCATAGCCTATTGCTTCAAATTTTATGCCATGTGGGAGTAATTCAGATATTCTGTAGCTTCATCCTGGGTGTAACAGGAATAAGAACTTTATAAGTCTCTTTGGATTGCCTTAGCCTTTTGCATGATTTCTTACTAAGTAATTGATTTGGAAAACAGCAGGAATGGCAAAATGTGTCCCTAATGGGAGAGCACTGCATTTTCCGTGTCGTTGTTATACATAACTTCCATGTGTATTTAAATGAGTAGCATCAGCACAGAGCCAGGAGATATTATAGATACTATGTAGAAAAATAAGTGTTCAGGGAGTATCTGATGAATAAAGATAAGAATCATTTGAAGATCTGACCTTGCAAAGATTTAAGCACAAATCTGTTSCCATAACCTCGCTCAAGCCATTTCCTGTGGGGTGTTGGGCACAAGCCCAAATTTTCTGTGTGCCAGCATCCCAAGCCATCCTTCCCACCTTCCCTCAGCTCTGCTTCACTAATAAGACAACTCCAAACATTAAAAACAGAGAGAAAGCAGCACTATGGGAACCGCGAGGGGATTGAGAAGTAATTTTCCATTTCCAAAATGATTTTCATTCTGACATTTCCAGAAACATATGGCCCCATGTTCTGCGAGCGGTTCCTGAGGATGTGCTGTCCCTCTGCCGTGCTTCCCAGAACTCGCAGTCCCCCACACACATGCTCACACCAACGTGCGGCGATGCCCAGCGCTGCGCTCCCGTCTGTCGGCAGCGGGAGGGAGGGAGGGAGGGATCTGAGCATCCCATCCTCTGGGTCCCTCTGGAGTTCAGTCTGGTGCATCAGGAGCTCACCGAGACGCTCCTCCGTGTGCCTCAATCGGCTTTAAAGGAGGCAGATCCTAATCTGCCTCCTAAAATCACTGCTGGCAGCCTCGGTTTCATGGTTTGGACACCTTGGTTTAAGGACAGAGCTCGAGTGTCCCCCAGAATCTGCTCCTGTGGTGCTCTGGGCAKCTCTGCAGCCTGTGCAGGGCTATGAGATGTCACCTCTGCAGGCTGGAAATTGGAGGAGATTTCACTTCCTTTCCCCTTTTCCCTCATTTGCAATAGGTCTCGTAGGGCTGAGTGGCTGAAGGAATGGCTATGGCAGGGGTTCACCCGTGTTTTATTGGTGTGAGCAGGCAGAACTGCACATTCCATGARCTGCTGGTGGCAGAGAGGGCAAAACCAGCAGCAGATCCTGCAGCAGGAGCTCTGTTGCTAAGGAGAGCCCTGTGCAAGGCAGGAGAGAGAAGTCTTCAGAACATGCACAGATATTCAGTGTCCCTCTGGCTGCACAGAGCTTCTGTGCCCAGCCACTGCAGACAAAGGGGATTGTGGCAGAAATTTAAGCAGCTTCTTGGATCCAGGTGTTTGTATGATCTGTGATTTTTGTGGCCTTTCTGGATTTTGTGTGAATTCTTTCAGTCCAATTACTATGTAAGAAAATGCATGTATGGAAAGTCTGGAAATAATCAAACCTGGTTTACTATTGATTGTCCTAAGGAGCACTCCCTACTGCACCAAACAACCCCTTTTTTGCATTTTTTTCCAGTTTTTTTCAGGAAAAACGTGGGGTGGGTGTGGAAGTCAGAGCTGAAGGAGGATCTTGCAAAGCTGAGGGAATTGGAGGGCAGGTGATGGAGAAGAAAAAACCATCACCTGCACATCAGGGCTGGGGGTTTCCATGAGAGCAGAGGGTGCAGGGCTGCCCGTGGGCACTGGGGCTGCATTGGAACCAAAGAATTCYTTTCAATCTGTGGTGGGCAGGGCTCTGGCTGCCCAACACCCTTCCTGACTCCCAGCAGGCRTCCCAGGAGAGGCCAGTGTGCAGCACAGCAGCCACCTGAGCCTGCCCCTGCTGTGACTCCATTTCCCTGAAATCCCCCTTCCCCTGCAGAGGCACTTCCAGGAACAGCCTCTCCACCTGCACAACCACAAGGACCYTTTTGTCTGAGCATCCTTGGAATTGGATGGGACCATCCAACCCCACTAGGCAGTTSTGCTAATGAAGCTGCTGAGAGTAATTAATCACAGAGGTTTGGGGTTACAGAGCAGGATCAGTGATGATATTTGGAATAAGCTGTGCTGGGGGTGATTATGTCACTCAGCTCTCTCCTTGCCTCTCCCCACATGCACTGGGGAGCTCCCCTGGCAGGGTAAGGGCAGCTTTGTGGGTGCACCTCTCATCCTGARCAGAGCCTGTGCATAACCTTGGTCTCTGTGCACCCTCTGGGATGCTGAGATGAGCTGTGAAACTCAGCCTCAGCACCAGGCAGAGCTGGGGGCAGCTGTSTCTGCTCACCAGGGCAGCAGTGGGGGCTGCAGGAGGTGCTTTCACGCCTGTAGGTCTGTGCCCTCGAATGTATCCGTGGTGGACATGCAGTAAAGGGTGCAGGAGCAAACTGGCCCAGCACATGGAGGGCAGTGCTAATCCAGAGGGGATGTGGCTCTGCCCTGCTGAACTGGCACTTTGTGAATGCCACAGCCAGGTCACAGCACGGGGAGCAAGCTGGAACTGCTCATCAGAGTCTCTGCTGTCCCCCTGCCATCAGCTGCACCATCCCACTCCTCATGGGCTGCAGTGACCAAAAAAAAGGATTTTGCCTTTTCTTCCCAACTCCAAGAAGGTTTATTTTGAGGTTGGAAACCTCAAAGGCTTTCCTCTGCTGCCCTGCTGCCAACAGTGCTCCCTTGCTCATCATCTGGCAGACTCTGCCTGCTCTTATCTCCATTATAAAATCATGGAAGTGGTTATGCAACACAAAATCATTCTGAGTGAGTTTTGATCACATTTACACCTCTGTGAATCAGAAGTGGGTTTTTGGTTGTGATTTTTGTTGCTAGTCTTGCAAAAGGGTGGATTATTTGGAGCTCCCTKGAGTTTTAAGGAGAAAAGTTTGGGGGTTTGTGTTAGAGTAGGAGAAAAAAGACTGAAAAAATGAAAGAGAACTGTATGAATAGAGCACTTCTCTTCCCCACCAAGGCTCCTACTTGGAATCTCATCCYTTAGGTGTGATCCCTTGCATTCCTTATTCCACATTCTGGCTCAGGTCAGTAACAAGCAATGCCAGATGCACTGAGTCACAGAAAGGAAGGAAGCTGCTGATTCTCTTTTCTCCCTGAATTCTTTCAGAAACYATTTTAAATCTCTTCAGAGTCTTCATAAAAGAACATGCTAAGGAATTTTTTTTTCACATCCATTTTTCTACATATTTTTTATCCAAATCAGGCTGGATACTTTAGAAAATCAGAGGATCTGATTGGAGAACACTGGCCCACTCATTTAGGAAATCTTTTAGGTCAGTCCAGTTTGTCAAGGTGTTCAGCCTGGTGCTTTTGTGTCTAACTCTGGGCTGTGCATTTCAACAAGGACAGGGACCTCTTGGGGAGAGCCTGWGAGGGACCAGGTGTGTCCCAAGCCCCAGGGAAGAGAAAGGGGATGGGCTGGGGTTTAGTCTGGAACATTGAAATGCAGCTGTCACTCTCAAATCTTTCTGCCAGCAATGCTTTTAGTGAGGCAGGTCCATGGGTGGCTGGTACAGCCTCCCAAGGCCCCTCCTGGCCCAAATCTCAATGTTTTTTTGTGAAAATGCAGCAGTGATGTTTCCTGCCACAGCAGCAGAAATCTTCCTGAATTTTCGCTCTGGGAGGAAAGGGACTTGGCTTGACAGCTGTGGGTTTTGTTCAGGTCTGCATTGCCAAGACATCTCTCAGGCAAAGTGATTTTCTTTGTAGGGCCATATTACTGCCCAGTGATTATATAAATAATCATGTTTTCTTTTCAAGACAGCAAGTAAAGGCCCTGTTGCAGCTGTAGAACCACTACAAGCTCTCCTAGCCCATCTGAGACCCTTGGCTTTCTCACTGTTGTCCCCCAGACTCACTCCTTTTTAATGATGTTTACAGCATTTAATAGGTAACTCCAAACAGCCTTGATAAAGCTTGATAAAGCCTTTTTCCTTCATGTGGGCAAATTGAGTTTTTTTTGTTAGCCTGTGTGGATTATCCTCTCTGCAGAGCCAGTGGGAGAAGTGTGCTTCAATGCACATGCTTTCAAATTCATGGAGAGTCTTTTCTTTACATGCTAGGTTGCATTTCTTTAGGCTGGCTGCTGTCAAAGCCTGAAATCTACTGGCCCTTACATCTTCTCTGTGAAAAAAAAAAAAAAAAAGAGAGAAAGAAAAGAAAAAATCAGAGAGGATTCACCCAGCTGGTGCAACAAATGGATCACAACCTTTGCTGTGCATCCAGATGTGCTCGTGGCTGCCTCTCAGCAGGAAAACCTGCTGACCTCACACCACAGGCAGGGTGAGATGCTGCAAACTGCTGAGCCAGGGCTCGGGCAGTGGGATGAGTTCTCAGGGATGTGGCTGAGGAGCCTTTTGTAGCTGCAGCAACTGTTCCSTCTCCCACCTGGAACTGCTGCCTGAGAGCAGCCAGTGAAAAGGTATCAGGTTCCCAAAACCATAATCTTGTTTTACAAGCCATGCATTTTTAATACAATGTTGAATCTGAGGGTTCTTTTTTATTAATCTCCCCCATTCTAGTACTGGTAATTAATATTTCTAGATTGTTTTCTTCACTTCTGAAGCTGTAAGTCAGTACCTTGCTGAAAAAGAGATCTATGACTCAGTCCAATTACTCCAGGAGTGGGGAATTTTTAGACCTCAGTCACCCTTGCAAGCCTTGTGCTGAGACTACAAGAGCCAGAAGGTCTGTCCACATCCCTGATTCACAGGTGGAACCCCATTGTGTTGGTTTTCAGTGAGAAAAGTCCCTGGGTGCCACTGCAGGTGGTTTATGTAAAGCTCTGTCTCAGTCCCTGCTGCTGTGAATTTGGGCCAGCACTTCTGGCAGAGGTGGAGGGGCTAAATCACTGCAGACATTCTGCTCCTGTCTAAATGATTTTATGGCCATTACGAGGTCTGCAGTTGCTGTAACACCACTTCAGGAACAAATCCTCTTAGAGGGAAGCTGATGGATGCTGAATCATGGAAAGGAAGTGGCAGCCTGTGAGATCCCAAACATCACAATCTGGGGATCTCCATCTTGAAGGGAGCTGCAAAATCACTGCTCTCACTCAGGGGATGCAATATCCTATCAGTTCAATCTGAATTTCTCTCCTGCTGCCAAGACATTCTCCCTTTAATTAATATTTCATCCTGTTGATGCAATTTGTCCACTTATTTTCCCAGTTGTTTGCAGTGCAGATTCCCCAAATTGTTTCCTCGGGGCACTTGCAAAATCAAGATCTCACATCTGAGGAGTTCCTTGCAGCTCAATTATTGAAATTTCTGGCTGAAAAATGTATGCACTTCTAATTAAAAAAAAAAAAAAAATTACCCAGCAAAACCAGCCTGGAGGTAGTTTGAAAGTAAAAGGAATTTTTCATTAAAAAATGAAGGAAAAAAGGTCTCAAACCCTGAGTAGATTAATAGTTACAGCACTGCATGTCCAGAAACTATTTGAGACCTTTCCTGAGTGATGGATAATGGGGAAGTGCCTGGGATTGAGCCATGCCACCCTACAAAAGCATCAGAAGCTGAAACCACCAGAGATGTGAGTTGCTGGAGTGAGCTGCTGCTCTTTAGCAGGGTTTCAGCAGAGAGCACAGCATTCTCCTTCTCAGCCCTGGGGCAGGCTGTGTTTGAGAAGGGATTATTCCTTGGGCAGACCAGCAGAAAGATGAGGTATTGCCTCTGTTTGCTCTGCCTTTAGCTGGAGCCTGGAYCAGTATTGGTTCAGATCCTGCAGTTTGTGTAATATTAATCCTGAAATTAATTAATCTCCTGAAGTGGAGAWCTCTGAGAGTTCCCAGAGGGTCTCTGTTCTGTTCTCCCTCTAACTGGTGCCAGAGCAGAGGTTACTCCCAGGTTATTCTGCAGCCTGGAAAAGGCAAACCTGCACATCTGTGTTTTGCAGCGCCGCTGTGAGGAATTCCTCATCCTTGGTGCTTGCCAAGGGGAGAATAAATTCACCAATACCTGCRCAAGAATCCCAACACAAAGAGAACACAGTGCACTCCACGGACTCTTTACACAAGGTTTTTCAGAAGGGATCCATGTGGAAGTGCTGCTGTGAAATCTGGGGCAGCTGCACTCTGTGCCTTCCGTGTGTKCMCCTGCTGKGGTGGCCCCTGTGCCACCAGGCAAYTCTCCTGAGCACAGGCCATTCCAGCAATGATCCAAGTGCTTTTCCTGGTGGCTCTGTCCTTCTTTACAGCTCTGGGTGCAGCCACAGGAGCAGGCTGTAGCTATCTGTGTGCATGTGGGAGGTGTGGTGTGTCCCTGGCCCAGGCTCTGTGCAGGGATGGAGAGAGGCTGGGGCAGCAGGACCCTCTTGGGACAGTCCCTGTGGGCAGAAGGGCTGTGGGATTTGGTGGGATACAGGTGGAGGATGCCCTGTGCAGAGCTCCCCCAGTTCCATCTGTGCTTGGCTGAGGCACAGCAGCCTCCTGCCCAGGCCAGGGGGGTGTAAGCAGGGGGCAGTGCCTGGCTGTCCTCCCTGCACATGCCAGATTGCCTCACACAACAGCCTGGCARTGCCTCCCTCCCTCCCAGCTGCCATGCAAGAGGCTGACAGGACCCAGCTCAGTCCCTGAGACCCGGCTTGTGCCCTCAATTCTGTCCTTTCTGCCACCTTTATCCTGAATGGCCCTGTTGGCCTCAGTAGGGTGACTGGTGGGACCAGATGGTGACTGGTGGACAGCAGAACTGGGCCTTGCAGGAGGTGAACCTCAGCTGTTTGTGTGAATCAAGGAGGTTTCTTCCCACCACACTGGGTTTGTTTTTTTTTTTTGTACCTGGGGAGGAAAAAAGTCCTGGGGAAAGTGTGGCACTGCTACTTGGCAGGGAGGACAGATGTGAGAGCCACTCTATGACTGAGTGGCTCCAGATGTGGCAGCAGCTGTGCCCAGGGACATCAGGGCACCATGATGGTGGCACTCAGCCATGGAGGTGCCATCCTGCTCTAGGAGCAGGCACTGGGCAAGGTACTCCATGCTGGGCCTGGCTCAGAGGCAAGAAAATCCCCTGGACTGAGCAAGGGGCTTCCCAGATAGATTATTCTCTAATATTTATTTTTGGTTTGCTGTGAAGCTGGAAAAGGAGGTAATGGAGGTAAAGAGAGAAGCCCTTCTGCCACTGGCTGCTTAGAAGCAGGGTTGGTGTTTTGAGTGTTGTAGAAGTTCATGAGTTTGAATGTAAGCATGTTCTAAGTGGGAGAGGGGCACAGCATGAACCCCGCCCCTCCTCGTGTCCTCCCTGCTAAAGATCAGGGAAAACAAGGTATGAGAAATGGGAAGAAAAATGATGAGATGGAAATTCAGGATAGAGGGGTTGAGGGATCAGCAGGTCCTTTTCTGATGGATTTGTTTTTGAAGAGAAATCACACAGGGCAGGCCATGCCCAGAGAAGGTACAAAGAGATGGTGTCTGGTGTCCCTGAGTTTTCTCCCAGGAAAATCTCTGTATCACAGCTCTGGACTTTGCAGCATRAGATGCAGGATTTTCTACACAGAGAAAATTGTGGCTGATCACAGTTTGTAGGGAAGCCCTCATGTTTTCCCTTCTCTGCCAGCCTCTCCCTTGAAATGTAAATAAATAGGGTTGGAGACACACATAATGAGGCCCAGGGGTAAAGGACTAAAAATCCAACATCATGTTTTCTTTGGCTGAATTTCTAAAAAAAARGGGAAAAAAAAAAGAAAAAGGAAAACAGAAAAATAAAAACTAGATGAGGAATGTTATAAAAAGAAATCCAACCAGTTCAGCACACAGGAAAGCTGGGAGCTGCTGTAGGGAAGCCGTGGCGTGCAAACTAATGAGTAAACAAACACAAATAGTGGTGCACTCTGCCTACAAAAGCCTCCTTCCACTTCAGATTTGAGGGCAGATTGTTACCCTGGGCAGAGCCAGGTTTGAAGCTTTGTGCTGCAAGCTGTAGTGACCTCCATCATCAGTGGGCAGAGGATTTTCAGCAGCCCTTGCACAGCCTCGCCGAGCCTCACTTCTTCCCGACATTCAGCAGCACAGCCAAGCACCACTGGATAAAACATTGCATTTTGGAATAGATAACACCTACCCAGCAGGGTGCACAAGAGGTTTTCTAGGGAGAGSATCCCCAAGAAGGAAAGCAGTGCTGTGATTCTTTCCTGATGTCCCAGTGTGTGAAGCAGGCACCTCTTGCCACACCTTGGGAGCCAAATAAATGCGTGTCTTTGGAGCTGTGCRTGTGCTGAGCATCAGCAGCAGGTCTGCCCTCACCAGCGGGGAGCTGGAATTAACTGCTTGGGAAAAGGATCAAAGGGAGATCTTGTTACATCGTGTTTCTTCACCAAGAACGTTCCTCTYACGCTCCGTACCCCTTCTCTCCAGGGCATTGCTTTTGATGTTGCAATCTGCGCGGTATCCATAGGAGCGCGGATGGGCTTTCCTGCCGGGCGGGCTTGCCAGCGGACCAGGGGASTTTCAAGGTGTATTTCAGGGTGTATAAAAAAGAGCCACCCCCTCCCTGTATGGATTTCTGTCGGGAATCCTGTCCCCAGGACTCCTGGTCCGAGCAGTGCCCTTCCCAGCTCTCCCAGACCTGAGATTTCCAGCACTTTGCTGCAGTGCAGTTTGCTCCACCTCAGCACCTGGGAAGCAGGCAGGGAAGCACTGCTCTWCTCCATGGYAAARYCAGCTCCAGCTCTGCCCTGGCCKCCTCCTCCCGCTGGCACTGCTCCGAGGCTCGGGAATCAGGGAATCCTGCCTGCCAGCGCTCAATCAGGGACGTCTTTGGGGCACCGAGCAGCTGACATCRAGCAAAGCATTGCTGCAAATCAGCGTGGCAGCACAGGAACCCCTCTCGTTAAGAAGAAAAGGAATGTGAAGCAACGCTTGTTTTACARAAGGGAAACCTGCAGAAGCTATTTACGTGTTTCAGGGAGGGCTCTGATGCTGCCGTTCTGGGGACACAGGGGCTGTGCACGCAGCAAAGGAACACGCAGTGAGGATCCTGCCTTTGAATGTGTCACCCACTGATCACAGGCGCCTGTTCCCAATTTGTTCAGTTTGATCAACAAAACGCCTGAGCATCTATTCAACTTTAACTTAGCTCARAGAGAACAGTGTGGCTGCTGCTGGCTCCAGCCCCCTCCAGGGGAGCTCAGGGGCACACTGGGAGCAAGCCARTAGGCAGAGGGGGGATTTGGAGTGCCCCCAAATGTGCAGAGCATSTCCTGGGGTGCCTGTGCTGCCCCACTCACCTGGCCATGCTGYCCTCCCACAGCTCCTGCAGACAGAGATGCTGCATTCCCAGATACCGACCTCTCAATCCTCACTTGTGCTTGACATTAAGCACATATTTTCCTGCCTTGCTGTTCAGAGTTATATTGTGTCTGTGTGTGTGTGTGGGCAGAGGGCTGAATGGCAGTGGTTTCCTGTGGATAATTGCCCTGCCTGCATTTGGGTTGGTTTTTGGTTTTTTTTTTTTAGAATTATTTGCAAGGCTTTGAAAAGAAAAAAAAGAAAATCCAGACAGAGGCATCTGCTCAGGAGAGACTTTCAAGTCTAAGGTGTTATTGTGGGTGCACAGCCTGCACTGCTGCTGGGGGTGTCTTCAACTCACTGRGTTCCAGTTTCACACCAAAAACGGGCAGGCAGCCTTTGGAGCACTGAAAGGTGTCTCTGCCCTTTGCACAGGAGCAGAGGGTTTAGCTGAAGTTTGGGAATTAAATTTGCCATTGAAACCACAGAGGCTGGGTATGGCTGTGAGACATCCCCCAGTGTGCCAGCCCCCTCTGCCCATGAAAAGTTCAAGGTTATTGAGCACAGCCCTGTGTGATGCTGCTGGGGTGACAAGAACTCCTGAGCAGCAAAACTCACACTGAGCTCATGGCTGAGGAAAGCAGGTGAGATTTCTTGTATTGCTTCCTGGATCTTTTTAATAGAGCACGATAAACGAGGCTATTAATTATAACAACAAGAGTAACACCAGGTATTTTCCCCTGGTGTTTCACAGCTTGCTGAGCTAGAACAAATCCTCCATGCCAGCAGCCTCCAGTGGATTTGAACACGAGCTGAGAAGCCAGKAACACCTGGTTCTTTCATCAGCTTTGATACAGACTCATTGTGTGACATCCAAGAAGTCCCTTGAAGTTTGTTTTTGGGAGGCACTGAGCGACTGCTGCTGCTCAGCACATCTGAAAGCAGCCCAGCCTGGCCCTGGGTAAAGCACAGCCTGGAGCTCCTTTGAGCTCCTGGAATGAAAGGCACGTTATGAATGCAAAGTTTATTATACATCCACCGTGCAATGTCATGTGCACTCCTAATGTAGTAAACACTGCAGACATTCCAAAGGCACAGCATCTTATCTGTAGTAAACACACTCTGAAGCTGCTCACTGAATTACTCTAAGCCTCTGATGTCCCTGCATAGATTTTGGTTGAGTTTTGGCCCTTGAAGGTATTTGTAGACTCCTGCCATGTTCCTCTGCTGAATATCTGCCAGATCCATCCGTTCCAGGCCCTTCTGTTACCAGCACAGCAGATGCACTCAAAGTTACGAAGCCCAGAGTAAGCAAAACTAAAGTGTTTAATCTATTATTAATCAGTCAGTTGCAGAAATGATAGGGCTCTGGGGGACCTCAGAAAGACATCAATATTTATGGCCTCATTAGCAAATGCCACCTTTTTTTTTTTTTTTTTTTTTTTAACGAGGCTACAGGATTATGAAGGTTGTTTATGTTTCCAGTCATTCCATAAAGAGGCAATGTCATGTTTTGGGACAGGATGGTTCAGAACAAGATATTCAATATTTATCACAAAATACTGAGATTTTCACCATGCCTCTGCTCTTCTTGGTCTTGCAGTCARGATTTCACCTTCTCTAGAAGCAATGGCCCAAGCTGAAATCCAAGCTGCCATCCAGGGAATTTTGAAAATTAAAAGATAAAATCTCCCTAATTCAATTTGCTGAGATAAATTATATAAATTTCATAAAAGAGAAGCAATGAAATATTATTTCAGTTCCAAAAGAGCTCCACCCATTACTGGCAATTTTTTTTCTGGATTAGGCTAAATTTAAACTGGACATTAGGAAAAATTTCTTCACTGAAGGCAAAAGCTGTCCAGGATAGTGGCAAAAACTGTCCAGGGTAGTGGCTGAGTCATCTCCCCTGGAGGTATTTAAAAGATGTGTAGATGTGGCATGTAGGGATATGATTTAGTGCTGGACTTGGCAGTATTAACTCAATGTGCTGGGCTCAATGATCTTAAAGCTCTTTTCCAACCTAAACAATTCTATTATTCTGTTTACAGCTCATGCTGCAGTTCTTGTGCTTCACAGCTTTTTGCAGTTCTTGCTTAGTTTGTTCCTTGACATTTTCAGCACCAACCCCAGTGATGCTGATTTTGAAATGACCTTCATCTCTTGTATCCAACCTTCTTAGCTCACTTAGTTTTTACCTTCAGATACGATGAGTTGGTTTCTTTTACACAATGTAGCTTACTTTTCTTTTTTTGGTTTCTTGTTGGGCTTTGTTTTTTGCTTAGTTTGGTTTGGTTTTGGTTTGGTGTTTTTWAAATTACTTTCCTTCTTCTCACCATTTTATTTTAATTGATATTTTTTAGTCCTCTTTGCAATTTCTGTATTTTTCCCAGAGTAGAAGAATAATTTCTCTTATCTCAAGAACACTTCAATGCCATTGAAGCAACTTCTTGGTTGAAAATTATTGTTGCTTTCATGCAAGAGATGTTGAGGAAGAGAGCATTGGAGCAGGGAGACCAAAAAGCTCAGGGGGAAGGAGAGAATAAAGTAAATAAATCAGAGAAAAGGGCTGTGAAAAAAACAAAGAGTTAATGAATGGAGCAAAGCAAAGAGGAAAAGAGAGGACATTTCAAAGGAAAGAAACAGTGACCAGCCCTTAGTGACTGCAGAGTTGCCTTAAGGTCACTGATCTCATCACTTGTCCCTTCTCACACTTGCACTTGCTGTCTCTTGATCCAGTCACTGATTTCCCCTCTTTCACACCAGGTACAGATTTTGTAAATAGGAAAATGAGGTATCCTGCACATCAATTCACCTTCTAATAAGTGTGCAAACAGAGAAGCCACCAATTCAGGCTGAGCCCAAAGCCATTATGGTCCAATCCCCATGCAATTTGTGGCATCTCCAAATTATTTTACAGGATCTGGSAGCTTCTCAAGTTCTTTAATCCCTRTCCCAGGAGCTTGAAAATGTRTTCTCCTCATACATGTGAGGCCTGTAATCACTGTGGCAGGAGACTRGTTCATTGTGCTCTTTGTGTGCTAGGAAATGAGACAGTTTTTACTTCTCTAGTGTAAAAGTACTCAGGGCTTCCTTTGGTTTTCCTCCATCCTTTAATTTGGATTGGCTCTTTTGACTTTGTTCTGAGGTTTTGTGCTCACTGCACTGCATTGTGGCCAGTGCACCACTTCCCCCTCAACACTGGATTTTTTCYCCCATTGCTGCACCCAGACCATTGCAGATGGTTTCTGTCTAGAGGTGGTTGAAAATTTGTATAAATTTTTTTGTTTAACACAGGTCTTTGCCGTAAAATATTTTTTCTCCCTTTAAGGAGATAGGGGCTTCAATAGATGTTTACTATCTTTTTTGCCATTGCAAATCTGAAATAAAAGGTAAATGTGGAAATTTTCTATGTATGCTCACACTTTTTTTGCCAGTTTACCACTTACCTCCCACCTACCAGTTGGAAAACAGAAAAAAACCCCCAGCATGTGATGCCAATCTCCACCTATTTTCATATTTCTCTGTTTTCCCATAGTCTCTCTGCAGAGAGAAAAGTAGTAAAGAAATAAAACTATTTTTATCAGTTCCTCTGACCAAAAGGAAACTTAAGGCTACTTGAAACAGCACAAAAATAAATATTCTTGTTCCATTTTGGTATTTCCAGAAGGAAAAGGGCAAAAAAAAATTGTTACTTCTTTTTGTGGTGTGACTTATTATGAAGAGGCATTGGTGGCTCTATTTGCCAGTGTCCCTTTTAGTTTTATAGCTACAAAAAAGAGAGCAATTCAGACATACAGGTAAACCCCTGTCTGAATGGAGGAGGGCATCTTCCCACCTTCACCCCCTCCTTTCCCCTCTGCTCCGTTGGTTTTTTGGGGGAATCTCTGAAGCTGCTCCTTGAAGCTCTGCCAGATGCTCGGTGCATCTCTGCTCTCCCCCTGCCCCTGCAGCCCTCTCTGCCTGGGGGGCACCTGCTTGCCCTCACACTACACTGCAATAAAAGGCWCCCACACTTTGATAAATTACACACTTTCAAAAATTCTTGGTTTACCAAGACCTCAAGAATTTTTTTTAAGTCCTTGACTTCAGCATAAGCAGTGTTTGCTCGGTCCCACGGGGCAGAGCTCCATGTTTGATAATGTGGGACACACAGGAACTTCCAAATGTCTTGGTTTCCTCTGCCCCTTTCCAAAGAGGTTTTTTTTTTTCATCTTTATGCAGATGGTAGGGACTTCTATATCTGCTGCTTCCCTCACAGTGCTCAGCCAACATCTCCTTCATCTGCTGCACCAAGTGTAGGGAAGGAAAACATCCGGCRCACTCGCTCCTGGGAGGATAGTGCCTCATGCAGCAGTGTTTGCAGTCCACTAAATATTCCCTTCCCCATGGTTTTTTGCATCCAGGCTGCAGATCCGTGGTTCCTATCAGACATGCCAGGTGCTSTGTGTCTCTGGAGGCAGGTGGGCAGTGGAGGTGGGTGCTCCTGGAACACAAATGTGAGCGTGGTTTGTGCCTGCCACAGCAACCTCAGCACATCCCTGCGTGCTGCTCCTGCCCTTCACATGGAGCACGGAGCTCTCCGCTCCACTTCCCCACCCCRCTGCTGCAGGTGAGGAGAAGAAGGCAAGAAACAAAGTGCTTTTGCACTGTTAACCTCTGCTGATAGAGACTGTGCATGGGCAGGGGGATGCGATTCCACCTCGGGGTGTGTGCTCGGACAAAAATGATGCTGCAGGAAAAAAACAGCTCTGCTCTTGCTCCAGTGCTCCCTTTGGAAAGCAAAGCCCAAGCTGCTCTCCTCCCATGGTTACAAATCTCTCTGTGGTTCACAGCCTGCATTTATTCATGASTAGTTTATTCTCACTTGTTCTCATGCCAATGTTGTCCTTTAGCATCAATAGCTCTTCTCTAGTGTTTACCCCTCTGACGTTTTTATAAGCAGCAACACATCCCCTCTCAGCCTTTGCTTCCCTGCACTGAAACATGCCAGATCCTTTACAATCCCTCATGAGACAACATCTCCATTTTTCAGGACAGTTACCCAAATACCCAAGCTTTCATCCCCAAATACCTCATTTGCACTGGTTTATCTCACCTTAAAAAATAAGCTGGATTTACTGCACTGAGGGCAGATTCACATGCATGTGTCAGACGTAGGGAACAACATGTGCTGCAGGCGGGGGGGATGGTGGTGTGTATGACACAAAGGAGCTGCTGTGTGTGTGAGGCGTGCCGGGGATGCGTGTGGAGGGACGCTGTCAGCGGGATCCTGTGTGTGTGWGAGACTCCAAAAGGGATTACTCAGTGTGGAGGGGGCGTCGTGAGSAGGATTTTGAGGTGCATGGCACTGAGAAGGATTAGCCTCTGTGTAAAAAAGTGTGTGTGTGTGTAGAAGAGAGGGAAGATAAGCGGGTGTGGCACGGGGAGAGAGATTAGCCCGGGCGTGTGTGAGCAGGGTGATAAGGAAGGGCTTGGTGTGAGAAAGGCACTGTAAAAAAGCTGGGATTTAGCTAATGGAAGGATTTGTGTGTGTTTGTGAAAGGAGGATTTGGGGAGTGTGTGGCAGAAGGGACTGGGGGATGCTGGAGGGGCTCCGTGCAGGGGCTGCATTCCTGCAGCTGCAGCACCGCGGGGCTGCTCACGGCCATGCACTGGTGGGGTACAGCTGTGCTTCCTCTAGGAAAGGCTTTATCGAGGGGAAGCCTTTAAACATGGCTCAGGCCTGTTATTTAGGCTAAGTAGAAGGGAACTATGGGAGAGTGGCTCAGGTGGAATGGGAGTAGAGTGATGTGAGACACATGAGAGATGCTCTGTGTGACTGCCACATGTCCACATCCTGGTGGCTGGTTGTGCCTTAAAACTGTGTAAACGGATGACCTGACTTTGGCTCGTTGTGCCTTAAAACTGTGTAAACTGATGACCTGCTAACTGCTTTTAAAAGGCCAGGTATTTGGCGATAAGGAGCTCTCCTTTGCGCCTGCCTGGGGTCTCTGTATCGCTCATTRTCACAGCAGTGTTGGGACATGTGGAGGGCTCCTGCACCGCAGGGATGGAGCAGGATYGTGGGGCACTGCTGAGCCTGATAAGGAGGTGCTCCAGGGCAGGTGACAAAGCAGGGACGAAGCTGAAGCACAGGGAGAGAGGTGGCTGTACATGTCAGAGCAAGGAAAGGCATGAACTCAGGGGACAGTGGGATGGAGAGGGCTGATGGCTCACTGTGGCACAGAGGGAAACATCCCCCTGTGAGCAGGACAGGACAGAGGCCATGTGCTGTGCTGAGCAGAGGCTGTCTGGGTGCAGAACAAGTGCAGATACACACAGGAGTAAGTGTGAGTTTCTCAGGAGCTCTGGGAGTGGCTGAACATCCCACCTGCAGCCGAGCATGAACGCTGCCAACATTTCCACTGACCCCACATTCTCCACCTCTGACCTCAGATTTCTCCCTGCTGCTCTGGCTGACTGCCCTTGCAGCACCTCTTCGAAAGGGAAAGAACATTGCCAGCTCTTGTAGAGTAATTTATGATCCAGAGCAGGGGAGGAGGGTTAATTGCATCCCAGAATTTATCTTTTAATGTTCTGACTTAACAGTAAAACTTTTTCCCCTTCTGTTTTTCCCTGGGAAAATCAGGCTGTTTTGTCATAACCAGCAACTTCCTGCTTTTGATGAAGCCTCAGTTTTCATTTGAAGGTGATGAGACATTTCCCCTACCTTTGTAGCCTGTCTTCATTGGCTCTGTTCCATTGGCATTAGTTTTGTCTCAGAGATGCTAAAAGTAAAGCCTACCAAAGCTTTTATGGTAAAATGAACTAAAATAACTAGGGTGTCTAGGGTAACTTTTCTTCAAATAAATTGATTCTTTGCTTGCCCAATGGACCATTTGAATGTTTGCTTTCTGTTTAATGAAAGATCATCAAAAGCCTGGCCAGTTGCTTTGTGGCTTTCGAGAATGTATTAATTTTTTTAAGGAAGAAGGCTAAAATCTGAGTAGCTACAATTTGAGGTTTCCTTAGGTGTTAGGTGCTGAGCAAATATAAGATCTCATGCCTAGAAAATAAAGTAGGAGGCTTCCACCCAGAAAGGGAGAGTGTGTATAAGCACTGAAAAAAAATTTCATTTAGAAGCATGATCCTAAAATATAGATTGTCCATAAAATTGGGTCTTTATATCTTTCTTAAAGATGCTCTGTTTTGCAACAAAAGGTATTTTAGTGTGATGCAGGAATAGGACAAGTTTTGTGGCAAAGGTGGCCAACTTCTCCTCCTACATTTTCATTTAACTGAGACCCACAGCCCATGGCACACCCACCCAACAGGAATAATAACTCCCCTTTGCTCCACTGAGGACTGGAGATGGGATAAACCTGAATTGAGGTCCACAGAGCTGCTGGTCCAGACCATCCCTGCCCCACAGGGAGAGATTTTCTTGGCCCAGAAACCAACGCCTGGCATTAACTCTTCTCAAAAGCCACCAGCTGGGCACCCAGTGCTGTGCTGAAAGTCAAGCCATTAGCTAGGCCTTGTGCTTTTTAGCAGCTAATAAACCATGAAATCACACAGAGAGAGCCAAGCAAAAGGCATTGGAGGGGGCATGGCTTTGTTCTGGGAAGGTCTCCAGTCGTTCAGGCCGGAGGTCGTGTTGTCCTTCTTCCCCTCAGCCCAGGGTGAATCCACGGGGGCTGAGCTGGAGCTGTGAGAGGAATTGCAATGGGTTTAGTGCTAAAGCCAGTACAYGAGTTCTGCTGCAAAGTGCCCACTCAACAGCTGGCCACAAAATCCCCGAGCCTGGGGGGAGTTGCCCAGGCTGTGTGTGCTCAGAGAGGAGCCTCACACCACGGCAGAGCTGCTGGTTGTGCTGTCAGCACCTTCCCTCCTCCCAAAGCATGGGTGAGAGGATCCAATGGGGACAGGGAGTGCCCAGAAGAGCAGGCACCATCCTCTAGGAAAGTGCTTTTCACTGGTGAAATGTGAGCATCCTCCTGGAAAAGCTGCACTGGGCCTCTTCTCCATGGTCTGACAGGGAGGTGTCCATGTGAGGGCACTTGTGTCCCACCTGACATGGCTGTGTGTCTTTGCACAGGTGGCTGCCTGGTCTGTCCAGCTGTGAAATCAGGTTAAAAWCCTTAATGGAGGGCAGGCTGCCAGGCTTCAGGCAGTGAGGTTTGGAAAAACTCATCTTATCATCAATAAAGAGGGGAAAAATGTTACTTTTTCCATTCAGACAGAGGAAAAACAGTGACCCAGAGGGTGATGCCCATTTTCCTCCCCCATCTGCCAGAAAAAGGCACCCAGCCCTTGGATCTCTGAATGCCCCTGCACTCAGCCCCCCTTCACATTCCCTTTCATCCTTGTTTTTCTCTTTCAAAGCTCCAATTGATTTTGAAATTAAAATGGCCATTCTCCCATCAATGAACCTCCAGCTTGCATCTCCTTTCCCCCACTCCTCTCTCCCATCCAGCTTTCACAACTCCTCGTGTCTCTGTTATTTCCCATCCATTTGCTTTGAAGGATTTTTTTCCAATAAGGATGTCAAGAAAAGTTTCTCAAGGGGCTTTTATCACAAATTCCTTTTGGTTTCATGCCTGAGGGTGCTTCTGAGGAGGACCTGGTGACCTGTGCTCAAGCAGACGTGAAGCMAGCACATTTACAAGCCAGTCACAGCTGAGTGCACCCACAAATCAGGTCCTGTRTCCCTGCAGCCTCCTGCAGGAAACATGATGTGCTACCCAGCTGACAAAACCACACCACAGTYAGACCCAGTGTCATTCTGTTGGCCTCCATGTAGTTACCAGGGAAACTATAATGTAGACAAGTTTTCTACACTGAAATAAAGGTTTTCTTAGCTATCTTGCTTGTGTTGCACARACTAATATTTCTGACCAGGCAGAAAGCTGATGGTTTCCTCAGCTGTCATTACATGAGAGGTTCAAGAGAGAAGTTTGCAGGAGGATGCAGGTGGATTTTMGCCATGGATTTACAGCTGCACCATCAGGGTGGTGCAAGGTGCACCTGGTAAGAGTTGTCACAGGAGAAAACCTTGCAGTATATATTAGCAAAAGCCTAATTTTCAGAGGTTGCATGCACCACATGGCTTCCTTACACACCCAAATCACATAAAGATCATCCCAACATCTCTTCTTTAAAGAGACATGGCAGCCAACTCAGCAATTGAGGCATGTTTTGGRAATGCCACCAAGGCTCTCAGCTGACAGAGCTCTACTGTCAGGAATAGCAGTGCAGAGGAATGATCACAACAAATTCTTTGGAAATATGACTGCAGATGTTCACTGCCATGTTAAATACAGGCAGCCAAGGAGAATTCCTCTTGCAGGGAAATGAATCTGTGCTCCAGCAGGAGGGTCAGGAGCTACACTGCACACTCCTCTGCCACATTCAGCACTGAAAGTGGGTTGCAGTACAGAGAGAAGAAAATCACAGCCCTCACAGGTTAGGTAGGACAGTCCCAGAGGTGTAAAATCACAGGTTTCATGTTGCACCTTGGGCTTCCTGCGAACACCAAGAGAAAAAAAACCTGTCTCAGGGATGTTTCTTTTTGCCTGTTCTTCCACACAAAGTTTTTATTTGGGTTCTTCCCACCAGTGGCAGCAGCCTCTGCCCTGCCAGCCTTCTCTTGTGGCTGGAAGTTCCACCTGCCTCTCCCCCAGAGGCTTCTGCAATAAACGGTGCCTTAATTAGGTTAATTATATCTTCAGCCATCCATGTGCTCACTTTAACTGTGCAATTGGAGTCCAGTGTATGGTGTTGTTTCCCCAGTTTTCCTTGTGGGAAGCAAGTCCAACACCTGAAGTGTGAAGCTTTCCATGGCTCAGCTGTCCTGCACAACATTTACCAAATCCAAGGAATGTTTCCATTCCTTGAAAAGCTGGTGTTCCTGGTGCCTCTCTGTGCAAGACCTGCCTGCCCCTGGCTGGCAAGTGACCCTGGTTTCATGAACAAATGGATTTCATTAGAGGCATTTCTCTGTAATRTCAACAGAAATGTTGAGCGACACCTGAATAGTAAAAGAGTCTCTGATGTTTGTGACAAGTTGGTACAAATTAGCATCCCCAGTCTGATGCTGCTTTTCTGTCTAAATAATATTTTCCAGGTAAAGTTTCTGCTGAGAAGCAGTGGGGTTTTCTCACCAGCTGCCTCAATCATGTCATTGCCTCTGGTTTGCACTGAGTGACTGCTTGAGGCAGAACCTGCGTCTGTGTGTGCAGTGTCACTGCTCTGGAATGATGAACAACCCCCAGGTCTGCAGCAACTCCCCTTCCTGTGCYCTGCTTGGCCTCCCTGCAATTTGCATTTATGCAGAGTGCTTTACACGATCCCTCTTGTTCTCTGCAGCTCACTAGAGGGTCTCTTTCTACAGCAGCTTAAAAATTCTCCCAGAACAGAAATCAGTAGGGAAGGTGTTTGCTTGTAAGTGAGCACGTCAGGAAGGGATCTCAGTGTTTGCCTCATGTTAAGGATCCTCTAACATTCTTCTCCTTGAGCTGCACATCCCATTTTCCAGGTTATTTTCTCAGTCCCACAGCAGGATTACTGAGAGGCTCCTGGTGTCTTCACTGGCCTCTGTGTAGAGTTGATGATTTCTTATCTTTCATCAGCATGAATCTTTACTGTGCCATATCAAGCTCTGCAAATTAAACATCCAGTTGAAAAGCCTTTCCCAAAGTTTTGCTYTGTATTTGATATTCCCTGTCGCTAAAATTAAAGGGATTTGGCTGCCTAAAGGTCTTTTAGGCAAAAAATGTGTATCTAAGGTCATTTTACATAACTGGTGRTGTGCTTKGCAGCTTCTCCCACATCCTGGTCCYTTCCTCAGTCCTGTGAGTTTGCTATRGGAGATGGTTTTTGTGGGTCCAAGTGCAARTTCAGGAGAAGCCTGAARCTGTCAAAGTCCCCTCTGCCWKGCTGGTAAAATGACACAAGTTTCTCTTAAGATTTTGCAGAAAAGATCTCAAATTCCACTTTTTTTGTACTGAAGGTCTTGCTGTGTAGCCAGGCTCATATTTGGAATTTTGGGTCACATTCCCAAGGGGCTCCAGGACTACCCACAGGTTTGTGGGAGCAGTGGGGCAGGGAAGTGCTCTCCCAGCTCCTGCATCCCCACCATTCACACCWCTCAGAGGGATGGATGTCTTCACCTCCCACGAGAGGGAACTGGCCTCTGGAGCTGCTTGCAGCCCTGGTTTAAGATSTCCCCTTGGCAGGAGCTCCATCTGGGCACCCTGACTGGATGCACCTCATGTAAACTGTTTGTTCCACCACCCACGGCGAGCAGCTCGCGCAGAAGTTTCACCAGAGACCATAAAACTGCAAACCATGGGTCCAGATCTCACCATCTGTCACACTTCTGCCTCCCTGCTCCCCAGACAACACAGTCTCCCACTGGGTTTAAAAGATCTCAAGCTTAAACTTGTTTGTTTGGGATTTTCTGTGAAACCTGGTGCTYCGAGGCACTGCTGAAATCAAAATGTTGTTACTCTTATCATTTATTGCCCTCGCAATGCAGACAGGATTAAAGCTGATCTAATGACAGGGAAGAAATGGCAATATTCCCCCTGACATTAAGTAGCCCAGAACAAAGCAATGAGCACAATGGAATGGAGCATTAATGTGAGAAGGGAAAATAAAAACCCTACAAGACATGACTATAGCAAAGAGCCACCAAGGGAGGCACTTAAGCCCACAAAAACCAGCACTCTCAGATGTCAGAGAATCTTGTCATTCTGCATCAAACTCAGCCCTTGCTGAGATGCTAAGTATGTTTCAAAACCATTGGTCCTTTCACAGGCCTCAGGTGAACACAATGGGCAAGCAGGTAGCACAAAAGGGTTGTGCTCTAGAGCTTAATGCTTGTGCACTGAGAGTAGTTTGCTGTTTGTGCCTTTCTCTCCTCTCCCCAGAAAACTAAAGGCTCCAGGGACTGCAGAGGTGGCACATGTAGGTTTTGGAGCATCTGCTTTGGTAACTCACAGCAGATACCTGTAATGTAGCCCTGAAAGGGGATGGAAAATGTGAATGTTTATAAATAACATATCAGCTGGTGGGTTTAGGTACCTCTTGCCACTTCAAGCCCCCCTGGACATGCTGCTCTGTCCTGTGTGTGAGAGGTTCTGTTTGAAGGATCTTTGCCCTTGGTAATTATAAAGTTCTGTAGTTTCAAGACAGGCCCTTAGAAAACCTCCACCAGAACCTGAGGTTTGCACTGAAGAGAGTCTGAGGCTTTAATGTCTATGCACCAATACAATGTATTAGGGAAAGAAAAGAAGCTATTGAAGACAAAATGTATTTCACCTGCAGCAAGACCTTCTCTATGTGACACATTTGCTTTCTGCCACTGCTTATCTTCYTGCCTCCCACTCTTCACTCCCCTCTTTTTACTGTTTTAATAGTTCAGCTCTTACAGCCCAGAATTAAGTGCTGTGAACTGAGAGGTGTGCTGTGTACTGTATTAACATGCTGGGGGTTTGGTGCTCTGTTCTTTCCCTCTGTTGTAGTTCTTGCTTCCCAGGAGAATCCACACCATGATCCTGTGCTTGGTTCTCCTTGTACAGCACTGYCTACAGAAGGACCAATATAACACAAAAGGCCATCTAATCAAAAAGCAGAAGGAAAATTGGTTCAACCCTCATTCCTCATCTCCTTTTACAATGTCSCTGTCACTTTTGCATTTGTAGTAATCTTGCTTTAATATTTATGACTCTGCTTCAGACACAGAGRGTTCAGTGAGGACAAATTACGAGTKCTCAATTTCATTGTGGAAGTTTGGATGAGAGTAGGGATCTTTGTTCTTCCTGGGTCCGTGGGTCCCATAGGAACATCCATCTGCAGCTGGGGGCCCTGTGAGGGATCACTCCTTTTCTCCAGAGCAGCTGCAGGGGAGCTCGAGGTGAGGGTTGTGGGTTAGGAGAGTTCAGCTGGTTTTGCAGGGTTCCAAGGGATCAGCACAGCAGCATCTTCTGCTGGGTTCTTTGTGGACACAGCAAACAGCCAGACTGCCCAGCAGACCTGCTGACAGTGTCAGACAGTTCTGGCACATCTTTAAGGTCCCTCCCAAGCCAAACCATTCTAAGATTTTCAARGACAAAATGTGCCACAAAAGGCTCTCAGAAGGCTGGATCCAAATGGGTTTGSTAGCTGTCCCCCAGAAAGGAGCCAGCCTGGCACGGAGGAAAACACTCCCATTTAAACAATGAGACAAGGTGGAAAGGTCAGATCTTTTATTAGAGCTGAAAAGTGCAGAGTTTTTTCCAGGCACCAGCCCCTTTCTGCACATCTTTTCTGTTTTTAAGTTAGGAAAGCAGAGAGTGCTGTGGGAAAACTGCGGTTCTGGTATGGGACACTGGAGAGATGAAGGCAAAAGAAAACAAGAGCTTTACACAGCTTGAGAGCATGGCATCAGTTCTTCCAGCTCAGAAATGGGTCTTATTTTGGGTCTRTATGAGCGTGGTGCAAAAGTCAGCCTCTGACCCARGGGACTGGAACAGATGGGCTCAGAGAAAAACAGTTTCCTCACCAGCAAAGATCCAAATAATGACAGAATAACAAACCTGACACAGAGATGGCAATGGACCCATTTCTTCTTACACATAATCTGATCTGTTAACCACAGGAACCTCATTAACCAAACTGTCCTTATTAGAATAACAGCCTAATTCTACTCATAGAAGAAATGAGACCCTCTCAAGGATGCTTCWGATCTCAGTGTCTTCTGCATAGGGGATTTGCATCTAATTCCTATTAAAATGCTCAGAAATAGTTTGTGTTGACTGAGAACCTTTCAATATATTTAATTCTTGGTTATATATGACTCAACAAAGTATTAGCAATCTCAAAGTAAAAATACTTTTAAAAACAAATAAAGCAAGCAAGTAGAGTCTTGACAAACATAATAATTTTCCTTCTTTCCTTATTTCAACAACTTCAGTGACCTCATTAAGACCTTTGATGTTTGGATTTTTTTCTTCTGTTCTGTAGTCATGCTGGATAAGAACTGCATTCAAAGACTAGTAGAAAAATAAAAGGAGTTTTCAAGATGTGAAGTGCACAAGTGGAAGAGTGAGGACCTTCAACTGGTCCCTTAGAGAGATTARAGTCAACTCCCCATGACTTGTATCTTCCACCACCATGATTTTAATTCAAAAGTTCACTTAAAGGACAGTGTCCATGTTCATTTTTGCTGAGCAAACCACCATGCTCCTTCTGTTTCCTAAAACTCAGTGGTGTGTGAGAAAGAAGTGCCCCAAATCCAATTTGATCTCAAAGGAAACTTATTATTTGCCAGCCAGGCAAACTAAGACTTAGTTGTCAGGCAGGCAAACTTTAAAAAATTGAAGCTATCAGCATGTGCATTTATGAGCAGCTCTTCAGTCWCTGATTTCTSTTTAAATATGAGGGARAGAAAGCAGATCTTTATGTAAAAAYCAACACTGCTTTCCAGCTCCCAGGATCATCAGAGCAGCAGCGCAGGGCAATGATGGAAGGGAGCACTCCTCTCTGCCTTTTATACATCTGAAAGAAAAACACGGATTTCTCGTGACGGCACATCAGCCCGGTCTGCAGCTGCTCGGATATGTGGGCCATATCTGCTGYCAGCTAAATAAATACACACTCCTGGAGTGGAACAATGAGGGGAGTGTGGGATCTGTTTGGCTTTCCCCTGCTGCAGCAGTCTGTGGGAGCAGGCTGCCGTTGGGATGTGCTGAGGAGACGCGCTCTGGCACCTACGCCGCGGTGGAGAGCTGCGAGGACAAACACCCRGCAGGAGAGCTGAGCTGATCCTGATTGCAGCAGGCACCAGCACGCTCTTCCCTTGGAGCTCCACCGGCTTTGCCAACCTGATGTCAGGTTCTCCATCACCGTGTGAGGGYGGCCTCCAGGCAGGGCATGCTGAGGATTAATTATGCATGCGTATCCTGCCTCCTCTTTCCCACATGTGCACAAACATGCTCCAAGTGAGCAAAGGGAAGCATGTGGGAGCTGCTTCTTGACACCACTGTTGTCAGTGAGTGTGTTCTGCTGCAAGTGAGGGTGTGGGTTCTGTGTCCCAGGAGGTCTGGGCACAGGAAGATGATATTGGGGCTGCAGGCATTGCAGGGCTCGTCTTTAACAGCTTGCAGAGGATAGCTGACATCACTGAGACCACTGTTTTATTACCCTCGAAGTCTGGCCACACTTATCTTGCAACTTTTAAAAGGCACTTTTTCATTTTGGTGCGTGCTGGGTTGAGCGGTTTCGAAGATTTCCTCTTATTTTGGAATCTATATTTTCTCTGTGTTTTTTTTTGTTTGGGCTGTGGGGAATAATTTGGCCACATGTGCAGCTCAGCATCGTAGGAACAGGTCTAGGAGAAAATGCAGTCTYCCCTCCTGGATGCCATGGCATTCTCCAGGGTCAGGAAGGCCTCTGGGATSTGGCAGGGACCATCTGGGGGTGTCTGTCCCCTCTTGCAAGTGAGAGCATGAGTCATTTGTGAGGARCATCTGGGGATATTTCATTTAATCAGGCTTTTTACCGCTCTTGTGGCTTTGGGTATTACCACTGCCTCTGCCACTTCTGTTCTCTGACAGAGGCACATGCAGCAGCTGAATCTCCTAAGAGTCAACTAAGCCATATTATTGGCTCCCTCCAGGGGTAGCTGGGTGAAACTTAATAGTCCATGAGATACAACAAGTCAGTAGAAATGATCTAATGTCCCTTTCTAGTCTTAAACTCAGTGAAATGGTGAAAATTCTGCTTCTAAAGGAGCTGGCAGATGAGCAGTTGCCAGGATCTCCTACCAGGCTTCCTCCCCAGCTGTGTCCCTGGAGAGCAGTTCCCTTTTTGCAGTCGTGTTTGCAGATTCTCAGCAGAATGCACAGTTTTCACTGCTGGAGACCAAATCCTCATTTCCATCCTTCTGTGYAGCCCATTTGCCCTTCCTCCTGCCTCAAATCCTGAGATTATTTCAGCCCCTCTTCGTGGTGATGGTTTCTGAGAGAAACTTTTTGGRTTATCTTCTTTACCAAAACCTAAAAGAGATACTTGTTTTATCTGACATCTGCCTTTCTCCCACGACAACATGGATCAGGTCAAACATCTGCTTGCAAAATACGTCTGACTCCTAATGCAGAAATCAATCTTGTTCATCTACTTGCTCTGCTTAAGAGCTGCAGCCAAAAAAAATATAATTCTACCATGAATTTTTACGGCTCTTTTGCTCTTTTTTACACCTCTTTTGCTTTCCTTTTCTGCAGAGAAAATGTGCAATTTAAAGTTGTGAGTGTTGATGTATTTACTGATGTATTTTTCTTTTTCTTGAAAGCATCTGCAAAGGTGGCCAGAGCTGCCTCTCTTCAGCYCCCGAATAGGTGTCCTCTCCCGTGTGTGCTTTCAGCAAAATCAGTGTTTCTCTCTGATGTGCATTCTTTACCTTGAATATTTCCATATGAAAAGAGAACTTTTGAGAAACCCTGCAGGACTAGAAATCCTGGAGTCTGTGGATTCCAAGTGAGTGAATCACAGATGCCTTTTTCCTCATCTGAATTCAAGGACACACCAGCTCCCTGGTGGCCACCATTCCACAGGGGGAGAGGGGCAGCCTCCCCTGCTTGTTCYACCACATCAGTCACTTTTTAACCAACTTAAAACTATTTTCATTTTTGCTACAACAAAAATCCTCTCCTGGCTGCGACAGGCACTSTGCAGAGGTGAGTCCAGAGAGCAGGTGGCTGTCACTGGATTGTCTCTTCAGCATAACCAGGTGACAATCTTGTKAATGCCTCTGCTTTTACCCAATTTTCCTTGTTGAACAGCACTAGAGATCTCAGGGAGATCCTGTGCCTGGAGAAGGAGGGATATGGGGTCTGTCCRTGGGGCCTGGGAATGCCTCAGCCACGAATCCCAAACTGATCAATTAAACAAGAGTGATCAGGGACAGCACAGTAGGAGCTGGAAACTGAAGAGCAATCAAATGAGAACAGAATGATTAACAAATTTGCTTCATAAAATGATTAAAGGAAATGTAAYGAAGTTCCAGCAATCTCTTAGTGTATTAAATAACAAGCAAATAATTTCTTTTTAGTTTTGCTGCGTAAATTCATTTGGAGCCTCTGTAATTTAAAATAGCCCTGAGATTTACATAATTTTGCAGCCACTGCTTTTACATTTATGCCAGTTTCAGTCCCAGAAAGGTGGCTACAGCTCTCACTCTTCATTTTTCCAGATTAACTGACACAAGAGTTTGTTTGTTTTTCTTTGGGAGATAACTCTTGGCAAGCCTTATTTTTTTTTTTTTTCCAAATTATCTTTCTTGTCCATGGCCCCTCTAATCCTGCAAAGTACAAAGCAAGTGAGGCTTCTTTCCCTCTAATCCTGCAAAGTACAAAGCAAGTGAGGCTTCTTTCCAAACTTCCTAATGATAAAGAGTGTTCATTCTCCCAGTTGTCTTTGGTACAATCTGTTTCAAACGCTGGCACTGATGATGTCTCAGAACAGTGTAGGAGGGATGCCTGAGCGTGACTGAGCCACAGAGTTAAAAAAAAAAAAAGAAAAAAGAAAAATTATAGATTCCTTCTGAATAGAAAAGAAAATCCAAGGATGGTTGCCTAAAACAAAACAAACCAAGCCAGCTAAGTTTATTGCCTGGATTATTAGTTGTGCTGGATTGTTCAGCTGTCCCGAAAACGTCTCTTTAATCATCCAGTGAGGCTGAAGCCTGGCTCTCTGGAGATCACGTTCTGATCTCTCACATATGGCACCTCGCACCGTTCATTAGCCCCTCTGCTCCAGTCGCATGGAAACGATGCTCAGATTATTTCCATCTGGATCTGCTACTTTTCTTCCTGAATGTGTCAGTCTCATGATGAGGGCAGTGACTCCAGCTGACACAGACACAATTGCTGATTGCGAAGAGAGGCACTGCTGTGAAAATAAAGAGAAGAGGGGGTTTATTTCCGTCTCGGCTCGGGCTTTCTCAGGCGTCCCCGCCCTGCAGAACGGCAAATTCCCTCGTGGGAGGAAAATGCCGAGATCACAGGTGCTAATCAGTGAAGAGAGGATGAGTGACCCTGCGAACAAACTGCGGGACTGGGATGCCCAAAAACTGGGCTCGGCTCCAAGACAAAGGAAAAAAATTTCTTCAGTCTTACAAGATTGCCTTGTCAGCTCTCAGCAGCACCACGAAGCCTGGCTGCTTTGTTTTGGGGGTGAGATGGGAGCAGGGACTTGCTCTGCATAGTGGGAAGCAGGGTTTCTTGCTCTTCCCTCTGAATGCTCGGTGCTGGCAGCAGCGAGGTGAGGAACAAGAGAATCTTTCCCAGGATGGCTGTGAGCCAGCCAGGATTGATTTTGGGTCCCTGCTGGAGGGGCAGAGCTCACATGGGGCCCAGCTAAGGATGCAAGAAGCTCATGTTTAGGAGCCTGTCTCCTGCCAYACATGCAGAAGGATTGGTGCTGGCAGTTAGCAGCAGAAATCAGGTCAGGGGATTCCCGAGCAGCACAGAGGGACCCCAGGATGTCACATCCAACTCTTCAGTGTGCRCTCGCGTTGGGAGAGCGGGCGAGTGATGTGTGAAGTGTGGAGTCAGTAAAAATGTCACAGCCAAAGGTCTTCAGAGTCAGAGTGACAAGAGGAGGAGACACTGGTGCCAAGAGCTCGGGCACAGGAAAAGTGCTGTGCCTGCCACCACCTCCAGCTTGGAGATTTATTGATGTTAACTTGGGGTATGCCATAAACAGTTGTGATATTAAACGAGTCTGACTGTCTCAGGGGCTAAGTTTTACAACCCAAAGTGTGAACTCTCTCTGTCTCGCTGAGATCCTGAGGCATTTTCCCAGCAGCTCCCACGATCTCATTAAATGCTCTCCAGAGAAGGGCTCCAACCCGAGGGAACCCTCCCTGCACAGCACAGCASAGCACCAGGGGCTGAGGACAGACAGACACCTGGGGGAACCCAGCAAGCCCTCCTTGTGGAGACCTCCCAGGACACTGCTGATCCCTCACTGGGCTCACAGCTCTGTCTCCATGGCTTTGTGAGGAAAACAGAAATGCCAAAGTTGTGTTCCCCAGTATCCCCCCAGTGTCACAGGCTCTGACTCAGTGCCAGCAGCTCATGGCTCAGGACAGATCCCCCTGGAGCTGTGCTGTGGCTGCGTTGAACCTTGGTGAACCTTTGCTGAGATGCTCTCTCAGGGCAGTTTCCTCAGCTCCTGAGGTCAAACCCATGGTTTCCCTCTGGAGYTGTTTGCCACAAAGGGCTGTGCTGYTGTGCAAAGGCTTTCCTTCTRCTCTGTGAATGCATCCAGGGCTGCAGTTGCCTCTTTCTGCCGAGGGGCTCCCATGTTCAGATAACTGATTTTACCCCAAAAGCAGCAAAATCTTCTGACGAGCCCTGGGGACAGTGATTTCATTCTTTTGAGTAATTTCTCCCTATCAAAAGCAAAGCAGGTCTGTAGAGGCCAAGGGCAGGGCACTTCATGGCCACCAGCCCTGCCCTTCACAGGTTGCCTTCACCAACCCACCCACCTGGGGGGAAAACCATCTACTCCAGAGAGACCCTGGCGCTTACCTCAGGGAAAAGGTTTATTTTGGTGACATTGCTGAAAAACCTCCCTGACTTTCTGCCCTCACCACCTTTCCCCTCTTCTCCTGCAGTCTGCTCACAGTTCTCCAAGGGCGTCTACGCCATCTTCGGCTTTTACGAGAGGAGGACCGTCAACATGCTCACGTCCTTCTGCGGGGCCCTGCACGTCTGCTTCATCACCCCCAGCTTCCCCGTGGACACCTCCAACCAGTTCGTCCTGCAGCTGCGCCCAGAGCTCCAGGATGCCCTCATCAGTGTCATTGAGCACTACAGCTGGCAGAAGTTTGTGTACATCTACGATGCTGACCGGGGTAAGGCRCAGCTCTGTGCGAGGGGCTGCCGGGCTGTTAAGGACAGTGGGYTAGAAGGAGTCTTTGCCCCCAAAAGTTGTGGGTCCTGGGTCAGCCTGTGCCTTCCCTGTTCTGTTTCTCTCCTAAATATCCCTTTCTGCTGAAGGTGGGTATTGAGCTGAGTGAAGCATCAGCCTGACCCCAGTGTGTGTGTGTGTGTGTGTGTGTGTGTGTGTGTGTGTGTTTGTGTGTGTGTGTGTGTGTTCACGGGGTCAGATCCAAGCCCCATCAACACAAGGGAAATACTTGGTGTGCAAATGGTTTGGAATTTGAAATGGGGAAATTGTTTCTATTCAATAGGTCCCATATTGAACTGGGCTGTCAAACTCAAGGCCAGTGAGTGCCAAGTTTATAAACATGAACACTTGCTCAGGTCTCAGGTAACTTTCTAAACCACAAACAGGGCTAGAGAGCTCATTGCTCCATGATTCAGTTTTCCCAGCTCTCAGATGCCTTTAAAGCGCCAGGCTCAGAGGCTGCAAGCAAAACAGACTTGTGGTGGATAGGGCAGAGGTAAGGTGATTCACATCTCTGTCCTGGATGGGCTTTAGAGACAAGGAGAAGGTATGAAAACATCCCCCCTGCTTTCTGTTGCCATGAGGCATGGGCACAGTGAATATTCCAAAACCACAGGGTTGTTTAGGGTTGTCCAGCATGATTCCAGAGAACTGATATGTGCATCTCCTCCAGAAAGCTGTGCATGTAATYTAGGCAACATAATTCTAAAAGCAATGGTCTCCTGATGAGATGCTGCCAAGTGAGAAGGATGCTGAGTGTGACTGTGTGCTGTGATTGCTGAGGGTGTCCCTAACCCTAGGAGCACACAGCCCAAGCAGATCAAAGACAAGAAGGAAACTAGGCTGAGAGAAATCAAGTTATTTGGGTAGTGGCAGAAAGGAAGATGGGGATTAGAGCTCTTATCTGAACCCCACAGCAGGRCCTGATCAACGAGACTGATCTGCCAATTACAAAGGAAAATTAGTCCTGGAATCATCTGTGCTAGGACAGAAAAAGCAGGAGTCATTAATTCTAGCCCAGCTGAGTTAGGGTCAGRTCTAGACTAATAGCTGCTCTCTGTAGCTCTGCTGCACTCTCATGACTCTGTCTCCAGCCTGGCTTGGGGCAGAKACACAGGCAGTCAGGAGGATGGAAAGATGCCATTGCACAGCTAAAACCTGGCTCTCCCCCTTCTCTTCCCACCCTAGGGCTGTCAGTCCTGCAGAAAGTGCTGGACACTGCAGCTGAGAAGAACTGGCAGGTGACAGCTGTCAACATCCTGACAACAACAGAGGAGGGCTACCGAGTGCTCTTCCAGGAGCTGGAGAAGAAGAAGGAAAGGCTGGTGGTGGTGGACTGCGARTCTGAGAGGCTGAACATCATCCTCAACAAGGTTGTGTTGGTGTGGGCCTTCTGGGAGGGGTCCTGYAAGCAGGCTGGGAAGGGTTGTTTCCCCCTGGAGAAGTTCCCCCCATTCTTGCCTGATCTTTGTCTCCTTGTCCTTGGACAAGACCTAGGTAGTGAATTCAGCTTTCCTTTAGAGTATATCAAACTTCTAGGATTAATAGTGTCGGGTTTGTAAGCCTGGTTGGTCAAACAGAGTGTTAAGTTGTATAGCCAAGTACTATCTGCTTGTTTTGATACGAGCAGGAAARTAAGTCTTTCTTTCAAATTTCCTCACATAACTGGAGCACAAGTTAAGCCTAGATATAGGAAAAGCTATTTGTAAGAACACTGAAAATCCAGATAGTGCGATTATTTGTTTTGCAATGCTATAAAATATCAGTTCCCAGGGAGAAGAGGTACAAAGCTGTGTTTTACTACTAAAATTACTGAGCAATTCCAGCAGACATCTGTGCCTGGGAGGTAACACTCCAGTGAGGGATAGGGCTGTGAACAACTTTTTCAGACCTGTGTACTCCATTTTCATCCTTTTTACATTCTTGTTCCAAGTCCACCAGGATTTCTGAGAGCAGAGGTAGCTGTCCCAGCGTGAGAAAGTGATGACAGGTTTTTCATAGTATACGGATGACTGGAGGGATTCAAAGATAGTGTTCAGCTCATTATCATGTGAAATTCAGCTGGGACTGTAACTTGGGCTGCTGGCTGCTCTCTCAGCTCACCACACCAGCAGTCTCAGTGGGAATGTCACCGTGCTGTTTGCCCTGTCCCTCTGACTGTCTGAGGAATTCCAGAGCTGCCTCGGTCTCTCAGGGACATYTCAATGCATTTATCTTCTTCCCTGACAAGCCTGTCTCTGTCCCTCGGTGGCAGTGGATTTGTGATTTGTGCTCATGGTGAGCAGGAGAGCTGGGGATGGCTGTCCAGCACCTGTGCCTCTCACACCTGCACTGCTGCTTTCCTTTTTCCCCCATGCATAAACTACAAACAACACCAGTGATTCCACCAAGGCTCTGGTGTCCGCAGCTGTGGAGGAGCCAGTGCTCTCTGTGTGTTAAAAAATGACCTGAATTCTCTCTGGGGGATTTCTCTGTGTCGTGTCTCAAGGGTTTGATTTATCTTTGCCGAGGTGGCTGTCATTTGTGAGCCAGCCCTTGGCTCAGGGCAGSTTGCCGTGGGGTTGTGCTGTGTAGCCTTAATGGGATAAGTACTCGGTGGGTTGTGTTCCATCAAAGCCCTCTATTGTTTCTTCCTTGTCGCTCATTAAAATGAGTAACTGGAATTTCTCCTCTGCCAGTGTTTCACTCGGAGAGGATTTCTCTCTAATAGATGTCAAACTCGCCCATTAAGAAGTGGGTAATGAAACCTAGGTGGCCCAAGTGAGCAATCAGCATGCAGCCCAGCACAGCCTCTCACCACAGTCAGGAGCAGTGATAAATGCTGTTATAACCTCRGCTTGCTACTGCTGTCCGGACACATTAGGATTGAGCAAGCATTTTAAAATAAATTAAGATCACAAATAACTGTGTAAAACACAGGAAACAAGCTTCATAATTCAGGTGGATGGGCTGCAAGATGAACAGCTCGGGGAGAGCTGGATGGCAGCGCTCTCCGGTTCAGCGGCTCTGACACCTCATAAAACAGCAGAGGAGACTTGGGGCTGAAGGAGCCAATRCCAGCTATTGTTGACACTGGAGAAAAGGGGAATTGGATCATAATTCTTAGACATCCCAGTGCACCAGAGATTCTCCTTCCTCCTACAAGGTCTGGGACTTACTGCAAAGGTCACGCTCAGCTGATGGATGGAAAGGGACAAGTTTGGTCTGGGTTTGCTGCTTGGATCTGGCAGTGGAAGATACTCTGAAAACCACCCATAATGAGGTGTATATCTTCATAGCTTTAGGTAGACAGAGGGGTTTTTTTGGGAGCTCCTGACACCTCAGCAGAAGCCACACTGAGGGATCCTGTGCAGGGAAGCTGGTGGAGCTGGCATTAGCTGTGTAAGGARCTGCTTCTAAATGAAGCCTTCATTGGAGTTAATTGCCACCCCCACGTTAATGCTGGGAACCAGATGAGTTTTATTATGCATACAAGAGCACTTCATCAGAGCAGGGCTAAGGCAGACGAACCAGTTGCACAGAGCAAGTGTCAGCTCATTTATAATCCATTTGGAAATCCCTAAATGACTGCTCATGATAATCTGGGAGTGCTGTCCCATGGGGARGATCAGTCTCTGCCCTCATCTGACATTCTCAAGTACCTGCTGCCAGCCTGGTATCAGAGRCAAGTCCTGGGCAGACTGATTTCTGGTTGAATCTGACACAGCAGTGGTTTTATGATCATTCTGGCTGTGAGGATCCTTCTGTCCTCCCTGCAGTTTGTGCAGATTTTGCCTGTGCGTTGGCAATGCAGGCASCAATTCAGAATCAATTCATATGACAATGGAAATTAGGGGTAGAGTTGCCAGCCAAGAAACCTAATGGAAACAGCACAGTTCTCTCAGAAAGTGGCAAATCTTGTGTTTGTACAGGCTTTGAGGGTATTTTAATTTGGGCCTTTTTTTCCCACTTTCTTCTTTTTGTATGTAGAGTGGCTCAGATGCAGATGGTATCTGACTCTAGGAAACTAGTAAGAATTCCACAGTGCTGCTGGAAATCRATAGAGGGGAATTGCAATGAAAAAAATGGAGTCAGCAAGAATAATAGACTTTTTAGGTGTATTCTTCCTGTACTCTTTTTAAATCAAGGGAGAAAAAACAGGGGCCATCTGATCAGTGCTTCTCTTCCCCCCCAGTCACAAGCTGATCTGCAACAGGTGGGAAAGGAAAAAGAAAGGGAAGCATTTCCAGCTAGCACAGAAAAACTCAGCTGTTATAGATTGGTAAGCAATTGTGTTGATAAAAGAAAATAAAAACCTGACTCTGAAGTGTCAGGGACAAAAGGAATAAGAGGCAAAGCAGGTATATTGTGCATATGAATCTATAAATTATCTCACTGAACATGCAGGGGAATCCTCTGTGGCTTGCCCAAACAGCTTCAATCTGGAGATGTCRTTTGAAACTACACTGGTGCACTAAAGCAGAAAAATTTACCCATGCCCCAAACTTCCAGCCATCTCTCCCAGGCAGGTGTTTGCAGCAGRGGCTGTAGCTTGGAGGATGTGCAAGATTTCTCTTTAGTGTTGCCTAATGTTTCATTTGCATTCATAGGACACTCAGACTCCAGCTCCCCATTGGTTCCTTTGGTGTCTGAAATACAAATATTGTTAAGGGTGTTTTTTTCCTCCCCCAAGCCTGTAGGAAGCAGGTTGGTTTGGTTGTTTTCTCTGTCTGCCTGTACAATGTTCTAGGGGATCTTGTCCTGCCTAATTTCAGATTTTTCTGCTCAGATTTCATGTGTGAAAGCTCTGACCATCCTCCAACAATACYGTGAACTTTTCTTTTGCTATATCTTCCTGCTCACAGAGAGTGAGAACTGAATTTCTTCCTTAGTTGATCTCTGCTAATTATCTTTGTTTTTTATCTTATAGATCATCAAGCTTGAAAAAAATGGGAATGGGTACCACTACATTCTGGCAAATATGGTGAGTTACCCTACTTGGTGGGGTTTTTTGTATCTATTTTTGTAAAGCACTGTATTTATAATTACTGAGCTGTACACCCCTTTTCTCATCCACTTCTTAGGTAAAAAAAAAATACCAAAGTCTTTTGCTGTGTTGTCCTTGTGGAGTTTTCTCTCTTGAGCCAGCAAGATTATCTGCAGGGTATCTCCAAGTGTGCTGGGGTTTTGTGGTGGTTTGACCTTGGCTGGATGACAGATGCAGATCAAAGTCATTTAATCACTCCCTCCTTGGTGCTAAATGAAATCTGACTGTCAGGGCTCCAGGGAAAGAACTGAATGCAGAGATTTCTTTAAGGGAAGGATTCTCCCTTTAATGCAGGGAGGTGCTGCCTGAGGACAGAGCAGCACTGGGCAGTGGCAGGACCATCTTTCTGGAGCAAGTCTCTCAGGAGGATGGAAAATTTCCTCACCTATGGAGATTAGGGGAGAAGTAAGAGAGAGAAAATTGAGCAGAGCTCCTACCCTCTCCTCCCCAGATGTGTCCATCCCTCCAGGAGGATGCTCAGCAGAGGCTGGGCTGCTGTTGCAGTCTGGGGCTGAGGCTGCTCCCTATAGGGTGTCCTTATGGGGTGAGCCATGTGCGGGCTCTGGACCTGTTCTTTCAGCACAGAGGCAGCACGTCAGCCCTGGGGTAATTAAACTTTAAACTACCAATTAGTCAAGCAGTTGCTGCCCTTCTCCTTTTCTCWAGTCCCAAGAGAGCTCTGTAATTTAACAGGCAAAAATGGCCACATCATTACCCTGCAGTGCCCTGTACTGACCCTGCACCCTGTGCTGGCTGCCTACCGTGTAATTACAGAGATGAAAATGTTACCTTGTGCAGGGGGAGATATGCAAAACCACACAGCAGCCAATAACTTCAGCTGTTAATTTTTTTTTGAAAAGTTATTATTTGCCGTAACCCAGGTCCTGGATGTTTATGAAAGTCCCTTCATTAAAGTTAAGCAGGAAAGTGAGCTGGAGTCACTGGAGTGAGTGTGCCTGTGCAATTTTAAGTGCACCCACATGGAAGGCTGAATGAGAACATCACCTCTTCCCTCTGCACAGTTTTGTAAGGATAAATGCATGAGAGGCATGAGGTGAACTGGACTAACACTCAGCTGTAGGAGATTTGAAGGRCATTTCCCTCTGTCTTAGGATACCCTCTCCCACCTCCACCCAGGGAAAGTACACTTGTCCCATCATTAATGTGTTTTCTCAGCCTTTGCACAAATGCTGAGAGGACAGAGCTGGCTGGGAGAGGTTGCATACTCAGCCAACATGGATTATAAATAATTAATTTGGAGTTAAAGGCTTTTCATTTCTMCAGCCCCTCTGCAGGGACATTGTGCCTCCCACTGCAGCTCAGTGGAGGAGGCTTTGGGTCTGACAGGACCACCAGAATTCACTGGTGTGCTTTCCAAGCAGCTTGGATTCCAGGGAGAAGGAGCAGAGTGAAAGGAATTCAAGCTTTACCTTTGGTCCTTCCTGCTCCTTRAAATTCAGCATCACACAAGGACCAAAAGTCAGAGAGGGGAATACTTAAAAAAAGAAAAAAGAGTAGAGGATAGTCAGACAACATGGGATAACTATTTAAAAAAAAATCCTGGCACCCCTCAAGGTCAAAAAGGTCCTTTCTAAGGCAGAATAATGTGGGCAGGTTCAGMCAGCAGAAGCCAAATCAGTTCCTGTAATGTGCTGCACCCACACAAGAGCTACAGGATAATGGGTTTAGCAAGGAGATTGAAAAAAGTACCTGAAGATCCCATGTTTCTGAGACCACAGGGCAGCAAGGAAGGACAGCAAGCCTCCCTCGGTGGGGCTGGCCAGGGATTTTATARGAGATTGGCAGAAACTGGCATCTGGCATGGGTTAAACCCTGGTAGGAATGCTCTGATTCAAGGGATCACAGCAGTTTCACCCTCTTCTGAGGACATCTCATCACTGGATTAGAGCCTTCAGAGGGTGTAGCGTGCTGTAATTTATTCCCACTGACTCACACTCATAGTGGTAGACCTTAAACACCCCTCATTTTCCCCTGGAGACGTGTCCCAGGATGACAGGGCACGCGTTRCCCACACACACTCACACACACACCCCGTACCCTCGTGCGCGCCCGCGTGCCTCGGAAGCTGCTCCCCTTTGTGGAAGTGGCTCATCCCAGAGCACTGAGTCGTCAGGGAATACAGTAAGAGCTAAAACTTGGCAGTGTTAGGTTTCCAAATGAGTTGTTTCTCGTGCCCAGTGCTGGTTGAGGCAGTCCTGAGTTTAGGGCTCTCACTGGATGAAGGTCAGGTCAAGGGAATCCTCAGCTGGGTCGGAGCCACCGAGTTTAAGGGGAGGAATTTCCAACACCTGCCTTTCACCTAACTCACTTGGGCATGGAAAAATGGGGACACAGTTWGGGAAAAGACACGTTGGAARCAAATAYTGGGAAACATTTCTGGGTAAGTGTGGAAGATCAGAAAGCCATACAAGCTGAATCAGACAGCACCACCAACTTTCTGGCTCTGGTGCAGTGGAAACCATGAGAGAGATAAACTCAAGGCAGGAACAGAAGTGAAAACATCATGTCTGGTCACTCTGACCCTCTGATGCTGACTGCTTTGATGARAGGGATAACAAAGGACATTACTAAAGTAAGAAGAATAATAAAAATATTGTGTTTCTAAAGGGGACCGTGACAAAGGGGTCAGTGTGGAAAATTTTGTACAAACATRGTAACCTATAAATACTGGTAACATAATGTAATAAACTGCTTTGGCTTTGCTGGCATAAGCACAGTCCATGTCTTCAATCCCTGCAGATAACCCCACATAAATTCCTTTTTTAAGCTATATCCTTGTTCAGAGCCATACCCAAGCAGCAGCACACCCCTGCCCAGCTGCAGCAGCTTCAGTCTGGGGTTCCATCAGGAATGCAAAACGAGTTTGCAAGGCAATGCACAGGCTGAATAAGGTCTAAAAAGAAATCATCCACAGGCACATTTTGGAATGGAGGAATTCCCTTTCTGGCCACAGCCAATCCCTGAGCAGAGTCACTCCTTGCATCAACCTTGCTGTGWGTTTGCCCAGCAGCTGCTCTGGGTGAGCTGTAGGAAAGTGCTGAGCAGGATTTGACAGCAGCAAATGAAAGCCAGTATTTCCTAGCAGGAACAGCTTTCTCTTTCAGTGAAATTGCTGTTGCCAAGGTGAGACAATAATATTTCTGTGTTCACAAACAGAATGAAACCATTCTGCACCTTGGGCTATGGGCAAACATCCTCCTCTGAACCTGCTGTGCCTGCTAAAGACACAACCTGTCTTGTCTCCCCAGCCCTGCCCATCCCATGAAGGTCTGACTGYAACATCCCTGCCTGGGGAAGGGTTTTTGTGAGCATCCCTGCCTCTCCTCAAGCCAAATTTGCACTGTTCATGGCTTTTGCAAGCTGATTAAATCCTGGTCTTTAACCAGTACCCATCAGTATTACCCCAGTTAGCTTTTACCAGAGCTAACTTGGATATTTGTCAGGTGCACTGGCACTGAGGGTTTGCAGTCATCTCTCTCTCTCTTCCCCTCTGGAACTCAAAGAGATTTGGCAAGTTTAAAAAGTGTTTGTTTTTGTGAGTCTTATTTTCCTAAGCTTTGTTCTCAGCCTTTGAGATCATCAGTTCTAGCAACCACAAAGAGAAAAAAAATACAGTCAATATTATCAGAGGAACAAGCTTAGAAACTTCTGGGATTCCTTTCTTTTGATGTKCAGGCTTTTTGCCCATAACCTTGGCTCTGTGTATCTGTTTGTCCTATGCCATGGATGTGAGCTGACTACTGTCAGCAGTGGGAGAGCATCACCTCTTTTGGGCAGAGAAAAATCCTTGTCATTAAATAAGTGACATTYGTGTGACCTGTCTTTAAAGGAAAAGCATCAAACACAGCTGCCACAAACAGTGTTTCASCCTCTTTTTTCTTTCCTGGTGCATTAATCCAGGTTGCTCTCTTAGCAAAAGCTCTTTTTTTTTTTTTGAAGATGAATAGGTAAGTGCACGAGATTGCTGATGGCAGGGGTAGCAGGGAAAAGTAAAGAAAAAAACAGTGGTGATTAGTGAAGGGAAGGACATTTTCCTGTGCCATTCTCCATCAGCACTGAGTTAGGCCATGGACAGTTCCCCTTTGCTGGCAGTTGTGCTGTGGAGGTTACCAGTGATGCCTTAAGGAACCTAGAAATAAAACAACTCACTTTCAAGAAAATGTTAGTATATGAGGTAATATAAAGGTTGGTCTTTATTGGARGCCTCCAGGGGCAGATGTGGAAAAATGTCCACAAGAATTTACTTTTAGAGTTCAAAAGTTACGCTTGTTAGACCTTTCTTCTTCCTGAGAGGTTGGTGCAAGTAGGCTCRTGAGACAAATCCATTTTCTGTGCAGAGAAAGATAATATATCAGTGAAAATTCTGCATTTAACTTCCAAACAGCTTTTCTGTCCTGACTCAAAAATTATAAGAACCCCGTATCCTCAAGCAGAACTCAAGCAGAAGAATCCCATATAACATTATCTCATCTGAATTACTGATATTAAAAGACAAAAAAGTGCTCTAAATTAAATTTTGCTTAAACTCGAGTGTCTCATGTATAAGAAAATTATCAGGTTTGATACAAAAATTGCCCATACAGGAGAATATGAACAGCAACCTTGGGAGGATTTTTGCAGTAGTTAATGAGGGCTCAAAAGCATGAGTGATTTCCTGTGGCTTCAAAAAAATCAGAGCATCAGGTGAGTAACTGACAGCTTATATTACAGCTATTGGAAGGGAAAATGTGTTTGCTTAAATATCAGCAAAATGGTGTTAAACTAACAGGTTTCCTCAGCCATTTGCAGTCTCCTAATCCATTACCCCAGCTCAACTGGCAAGTGGTGATGTGTAAATCCATAGTATCTGCCTTATGGTGACTTCATTTGCACTCTTTTCTAGTCAGAACATGCTCGGCTTCAGCTTCCTTGACCAGATTTATGCTTCTGTTTGCTGGACAAAATATTCCATTACTGATGTTTTGGTCCTTGTAAACTGTGATCAGGCCATCCCTTAATCATATCTTTGATTGAATTCATGGCATCTGCCACTGCACGGCACATTTCCCAAACCTTTAAATCAGTTTATGCCCTGAAAGCTCTCTAATGCACAAACATCCACCTRGAACATCCCTTCCCCTGCCTGCACTGAGCCTTCTGACAAGATGTGTACAGCCATTTATATCCACAATGTGCTGCAGCTGCAGGATTGGGCAAATAACATCACAAAGAAAATCTGCAGGGCTGCAYCAAGGMAAAGCTGCTGTTCAACTCCAACCCYYTGTGCTTAAAATCTGCATTCTCACCTGGCTTGGTTTATTTTGTATCTATAGGCAGGACAAAACACTCTCATCAAGCTGCAGGGYTGGGAAGCTGTCTGATAGTGCCCCCTTCTCCTGTCTTTCTTTTCCCTTTCTTCACTTACTTCTAAGTCCCAGTGAGGACTCACATGTTTTGCTGCTGCAGTGGGATTTGACACATTAATAACTCTGCAGAGGAGAAGAAGCCCTCTCCCATTGGAACAAGRCTGGAGCAGATGGGCTCTTTTTTGACACACCCTCCTTATTAATACAGAGTGATGGGAGTGAGGAATGATGCTTCACTGGAGAAGTTAAGCTTGAGGATAATTTGGTGTAGTAGGGATGCTCCCTCTGGAAACACTCGATTTCATGCTCCCTGCAGTAAGTCACTACAAGGTGTACCTTGGAATGACAGGAGCCACTTTGGATTCACTCAGCTGATCCACAGCCATCCAGAAGCAAAAATTTTGCTTTGCAAAGTTTCTTATAATCATAAAATCTGCTATGAGGAAGCAGTCTGGCATTGCAAGCCATGCATTTAAACTGAGCTGGGCCAGTTTCCTGATGCTGCCACAGGTTTCTGTGGCACCCACCCAAGCTCAGGGTGAATTGTTTAAATTCAAGCTTTTGGCTTGAAAAGGAATATTTCAGTGTGCAACCTATTAAAGAAAACACAAAGCAGGCTCTAGTYTCTTCATCCCAGACAGAAAAGGATTTTAAAAATCTAATACTCCTCCCTGGGATGAGGGGGCTCTGTTAGCTTTAGCCACCAAGCCTTCTCCAAGCAATTCAAGAGAAAAGGGTGTTTTTCCCTCTCCTCATCCAAAGCTGAGTTTGCCAGTCTCAGGGGAAACCTGGAGAGCTCAGGAGATGCAGCAGGAGGCCAGAAAACAGCACTGTTTCCCAGGAACGTGTCTGTCTTCAAGGAGACTCTCTAATGTCCTTTATCCCAGGAARAGGGGAGCCCTGGAGCACAGGCAGGGAAGTTTTCAGCTGGGCTGCAGGGTGGTTTTTGAGCTGCTGAGCCACAGCTTGCCCAGAGCTCAGCCCAGGCTTCTGCAGCTTCAAAGGCATCACAGGAGGCACCTGCAGGGAAAGGGCCAGCAGTTAATGTGAGCTCAGTGAARCACAAAGAGAATCTGGAGGTGTGGGTGCAATCCCATGGGCTGGGATGCTGTCCCACGAGCAGCTGTGCCACCATCAGCGGGCAGAGAGGAGGCAGAGGTTTAGGACAGTGAGGCAGAGAAATGCAAGGGTGAAAGGAGGGATGCAGAGAAATCAGTGATGCTCCAGATTCGAGGAGGGTCGTGCACAAAGGGAKGAGGTTTTCCCTGCACTGACAGCTGCCTGCACTGCCCACTCAGTGTTCTGGCTCCTCACAGTGTCCAGGGTACCAATTAGGAGCTGGTTCATTTCTGGAGGGACTCTCTTCTCAAGGCAGATCCTTCATGGGCTACTTAATCAAGACGGATTCCTGAGGCCYATTTCAAGTCATCAGTCTCCCTGCATTATGCATTTCCTTTGATGACTGAGCCCACAAGCAGRGGTGAGGAATATAAATGTGTAACTTGCTGATGCCTCTCCCAGAACCGAGGCAGTGAATGGGACAGTRAAACAACCTTTGGCTGAAAACTGCTTTCAGTTCAAGAGCAGCATAAAGAACAGATGCAYGGAGGAAAACACAGTGAGGATAAACCCCTTTCCCAGTACTGTTTTCTGTYTGAAGCCACAAAGGTCTGTGACAGCTGCCCATATTATTTCCTCACAGCAGCACCGTGCACGTAATTGCTCTGTGCGGTTCATTAATGCAGAGAGGAGCCCGTGGTAAGGGCTAAAGAGCAAGTTCCCTCCTTTGAACCCGGCCTGGCTGCTGCTGGAACAGCGTGATGCAGATGCTGTGAGTCAGAGCAGGCTGGAGGAGGGAGCTGCCTCAGCCCATCAGCACGAAGGGAGCAGATTTTTGTGGTTTATTGTCAGCCTGCTCATTCCGTGGCATTTGGAGAGAGCCAGGCGTTTTCCAGGCGTGTGCAAGGCAGGAAGCCACACTCTCTGGTTTGCTGAGGTGGTTTTGTGAAGTGAATTTAAATCAAAGGGACAGCTGATCCTGCCATGGGGTGGCTGATGGGATGGTTTGATGGCTCCCAGGGATGGCTGTGCCTGCAGGAGTGCTGTCCCCCTCGGAGCATCCTGGGCACTGCCCCTGCTGCTCTGTGCTGCCTCTGGGTCCCTCTGTGCCTGCTTTTCTGGGGGACTGGAGAGAGAATTCCTGTRTTCCTCCTCTTCCTCCCTGGGGGATTGCAGTGCTGTGTAGGGAGGTGAAGTCTGATACCTGCATGTCCAACAGACACATCCCAAATCCTTCCGGGGTCAAGAGTTTGAAGCAAGTCACACACAGATTGCAGGGGCTCAGCCCCTGTGCTCCAGACAGGGCTGCTGAGTGGGCTTTTTCCAGTATTCCCTGGCGTGTTTTAGAAACAGAATCAAAACCATTGGGGCCACATGGAGTGAATCCTTCCAGCACTGTTCACTTCTTGCTGTGCTTGGTTGGATGACAGAGGGAAGCTTTTCTGGGCTGGTTCTTTCCCAAACTGGTTGATGCTAAACATGTTACTGCAAAAGCACAGCTGCTGCCCCTCACTCATGGGTTACAGTCTTTCCTTAGCTGAGTTTTAAGGATTTATTTTCTGTTTCCCATATACAGCCAATTGAAAACTAAATAAAAGATATCTTTTTTTTTTGTTTGGTTGGTTTTTTCGCAATGTGTGTCTATAGTTAGTACAAAGTGACACATGATTGATGATTTCTTTAGTTGCAAATATTGTAATTCTCCTGTTCTCCTGTTTCTTACAAGCACTGACTGATATTCCAGAAGGAGAGATAAGCATATTGAATTCCTGCTGCCACTTTGTCAATAGAAGCATTTTCAAAACCCAGTCTGCATAACTTCTGATGGCTTTTTTGTTTATATGTTTGCTAGCAAGGATTCACCTGCTCTGGGATTTATTTTTTTAAATATTTGACTTCTGGATTTCCCTGTTCATTGGCTCCCATGTTTCCCAGATCTGCTCTGAGCAGATTTCAGTGTGCTGATTAAAATTCCTTTGTAATTAGGAGCATTCCTATAATGTCCTTGTGCCGGGTCACGTGAAGGAGGGATAACAGGTGAAAAGAATTATTTCAGCTGTAGATAGCAGCCAAAATGCAAAGATGTCTTCAAGGTTAATGATGTCCTCTATGGTCTCAACTGCCTTAAAATGATTGGAAAATCTTCAGAGGTCTCCACACTTTTTAAAGAACTTGAATGATGTCAAAAAAATCACTGGGGAAAAATTAGTACAATCTTCAGGAAGAAATAATTCTTGTCATCTACTCAGATTATTTTAAAATTTTATGAAAGACGAACCCCAATGAATATTGTTGAATATTTGCTTCAGTTTCAGAATGTTTTTCTTTGGGGAAAACAGTGAAATACAGTGGTTTCAACCACTGCTGTCTCATCACTGCTGTCATAACTTCTTTTTTTTTTTTTTTTTACTTCTCCTATTTAAATCTGCATTCTGAGGGGGCTTAACACACCAGTCATCTTATTCAGACTCTGCAGTGAACTTGGACTTTTCCTCATGCCTTTGTAGGTCTCCCAAAGAGAAGCTGGTGGCACAAACTTCAAGTTGCTCTGCCATAGTTTCTTTTGACAGACCTTTTTCCCCTGAGTACCTCCCAGGAGCAAAATGTCAGTGTAATTTGGTCCTGGCCATGAAAAACCAGTTGGCAACCTGTGAGGTCCCTCTTACTGAACCTTAGGAGCTCAGCATGTCAAAACCCACTTGGCCTGAAATGCATTAAGRTGTCAGGGACAATTATCCTGCTGCATTTCCTGTTCATTAATCACAGCTCTGGCTCTCTGGAACCCCTATGCCAGCAATTACAAACAAGATTGATGTGGGTTTAGCCAGCATTCTGAGGAGTATGTACACACAAAATACCAGGTTGTTTTCTTTTAACTTAAATCACTGTACTTTGAAGCAAAACAAGCCATCTATTTAGAGCATCTGTGCACCAGTAGCCAAYCCTCAGCCTTGTAAGTGGATTCCAAATTGCCTAAAAAATGCTGGAAGAAAGAGTGTGAAAGCCTTTAAAGTAATTTTTGAGTCACTTAGGACTTCCTCAGTCTGACACTTATGTGAGAGGGCAATTYAGCCTTTTCCTGGCAAGGTCTATTCCCAAAACTGTTTCCATCTAAATGGCTCGATCCTGACTTGGGAAGTTGATCAGCTAATGAGCTCCCTCAGCCTGTGAAAGAGAGCAGCATTTTGGGAACCCGACTGGTGTTCTCCTGGAAATGGTGTAACCTGGCTTTTTTAGCTCACACCACCACAGAGAGTGAAGGGAGAGAAACCCATGGGCAGGCTGAGGAGGAGCAGAGAACACTCAGCAGCAGGGCAGGGGGAAGGCAGAGCTCCAATCTGCTGCTCAAATGATGGCTTTGTGACAGCTCTCCCATTCCTCTCCCCTCATGCACTGAGGTTGCTGATGGTGCCAGTGCAAATGATTGAGTGCAGCTCTTGTGCTTGTGTTCCTAAAGAGAAAAGCMCCAGAGCTCAGCCTGCCCCACACACAGGGAGAGGGCACAGCCCCTGTCCCAGCACCTCTGCAAGGAGCCACAGCAAACACCTTTGCACAGCAGCAGGGCTGCACAGTTGGGACACCAAGAAATGGCCCCTTCTTCCTTATTGCAGAGTGTCTCTACTGAATTTTTCACCTCTGACTCAAAGGGGTGACTAATTGTGCCACCCTGATCAATACACATGTGTATCTGCACACTTGTCCATCACATGCAGAGAGCCAGAAGTAGGCAAGAGCAATAAGGAAATTAAAGAAATGTATTTCATTAGTGATCTAAAGTCTAGAAAAGCACCACCTTTTCTCCCAAATGAGCAAATTCTATAAACTTGCTGTTCTAACAGTAAAACTCCTTTAAGAAGCTGACCAACCAGTTCCTTCCTCATCTGCTGCAAGTCCATTGTTCAGAATTTGKTTTTCCCTGTGAACTGTGATTTGAAAAGAAGCAGCCTATCCAGTGGTGACTGAATCCATTAAAATCAGGGCTGGGTGAACAATTCTGTATAAAATTTAGAGCTGGTTGACAGATACTTTTTAATTTATTTCACGAATTTTGTTCATTTCATCCAGCATTATTCAGGAGACATTTTTCCATTATTCTGCTAAGTGAGCTGTTGTTAATATGATTATTTGTCTCCTGACAATAGGGTGGTAACTGCAGGATATGGCCAGCTCAGAACCTGTGAGAAAAGCAAGTTCACACCATGGTTGGGGCACTGGTGCCTCTGCTGAGCTGGACATTTCCTCCCAGAGGAAAGATATTTCTCCTGAGTTGTCTGCCATACTCACACACAGGCAGGATTCCTCTTTCCCATCTATGCCTTCCTCTGATGAGCTTCTCCTGTTTCTGTCCTGTACCAGGGATTCATGGACATTGACCTGACCAAATTCAGGGAGAGTGGAGCCAATGTCACTGGCTTCCAGCTGGTGAACTACACTGATACTGTTCCTGCCAGGATCATGCARCAGTGGAGGAATAATGATGCCAGAGAGCATCCACGTGTGGACTGGAAGAGGCCAAAGGCAAGTGGTATAAAAAAAAAAACACATTTCATTTGGTTCCATCTGGCTCAGTTCATGTTATGCTCACCTCTTTGTGATCACACATGGCTCTTTATGCTCACTTGAGAAACTCTCAGTATAATGATGTACATTATCTGTTCCATTTGCTTCAACATCTGAATTTTACTAGGCTGCAGTTACTGCCTCCTAAGAAACACACACTTTAATGTATTCACTTGGTCTCMCAGTTTTCACTCCCTCAAAGCTAAGAATTAAATATCTTACAATGTTCAGTACATAAAAAACAAAAAGCCTCRTTAAGTCCTTAACCTTTGACTTGTTTACAAGACATCCAGTGGTAATAAAGTCTTTCCAGATGTTCTTTTTGAGCATTTTAAATCAGTGTGTACAACAGAGGGAAAAAGCATTTTAATTCCTGACACAGAAGGSCCTGAAGCTGTTGAGGGATAAGTGGAGGGAGAGGTTGTTTTTTCCTGTTTAATATTTWAAAATGAGTGTATTTGTGACAAGTTGAGAACAACTAAATCAGGTGATCATAGAAAAAAGAGTTAACACTAATGGTTCTTGCCAAGAGTTTTACACTGCTTTCTGCACCAGTYTCTGCTTGAATAAATTAATGTTTTGCAGAATTTTTGCCAATTGAGATGGAATTTTCTGGTCTCCATCCGTGGCCAGAAAAAGTCCCTTGTTCCTTGATTKCACACAGCTCACATTTACACAGTATAATGTGTTCCTTCAAAGTTCAGGTCAATGCTTCTAATTAAACACAAATGCTTGGGTAATGGGTGAATGASTTTTAGGGCTGAGTCTTCTTCAGGGAGTGAAATCAGGAGCTTCTCCTTCACTTCCCAGCTGTCAAAACCAACTGTTAGGARCCAACAGGGCAGTGGAAAAGAGAGRCAGCAAGATGCTGTAACTTCATAGACAGGAGGTGAGGACAGAGTGYTGCTTTTTTCTTAACCTGAAATGAAACTTGAGATACTTTTAGTAAGGAGGTAGTATAAGAGCAGATTTTTATTTTAAGGCTTTCAGGGGTAATTATAGAAAAATATCCAGAAAAAACCTATCCCCACAGGAATGAGTACATTTTTATAAGTCTTAAGAAATTAACATAATTGATAAAAAGCACCAATTAGGAGGAAAAATGGTGATGTGATTTATTCTCAGGTTGTTTCTTTTTTTGGAGCCCTTCCCTCGGCACTAGCTGTGCTCTGCCCATGAAATGCACCTCCAAGAGTCGTTCTCAACCTTGGTTCCAAGGAATAACCAAGACAGCARAGGGGCTTTGTCCTTCTCAGGGCTTGGAGCTCTGGATTTTTTTTATTTATTTATTTTTTTAGGAAAAAGCTATGGAAAACTACTAGGAAAAATTAGCCACTAATATAACAGGATGCAGAGCTACAAATACATGTGTGAAGAGTACAGGGAAATGTATAAAAGAAAAAAAATAAAAGAAAAAAAAGGGGGGAAAGAATAAAAAGAGAAAAAAAAGGAAAAGGGGGGAAAAATAATAAAAAGAGAAAAAAAGAAAAAAGGGAAACATAGAATAAAAAATGTGGGGAGAAGAATAAAAAGGGGAGGGAAGAATTTAAAAAAAAAGAATAAAATAGAAAAAAAATAAGAAAAAAAGGGAAAAAAAGGAAAAAAATTAAAAGGCAAGAACCAAAAGAGCCCGTCACTGCAAAGTGACCCCGAGTGACATTATTTCCCTCGGCAGTACACGTCGGCGCTCACCTACGACGGGGTGCGGGTGATGGCCGAGGCGTTCCAGAACCTGCGGCGGCAGCGCATCGACATCTCCCGGCGGGGCAACGCCGGAGACTGCCTCGCCAACCCCGCCGTGCCCTGGGGCCAGGGCATCGACATCCAGAGAGCCCTGCAGCAGGTGGGGACAGGGCTGTGTGTGCCGGGGACACGGCTGGAAGGGGGGGACAGCGGCAGGGGCACCGCGCAGAGCGCTGGGGATGAGGAGGGGCTGATGCTTCCAGGGGAGAGAGGTCCGGAAAGATCAGGGGTGCATCCAGCAAAGTGYTTCTCCTGGTCCTGCCTCTTCTAACTTCTGCTGTTCTGTTTGTTATCCCCTAAAATCAAGGCTCCCTGTTGATACAGTCAGAGTTTATTAAGGCACACGGAGATGTCTCAGGTCCGAGGGTGAGCCCGCAGCCTCTCAGAGCTGCTTAATAACAGAGAGACCACTTCTCCAGGTGTGCTTTGTAAAAGAAAAGGTTTCACTGAAAAGAGAAAATAGCAAACAGGATAAAGCARATAGAAATAAGCTGAACACAGTGCAAGGGAGACCCTAGCACCGTGTGAGGTGTAGCAATGTCGGGTCATTCTGTGTGCCAGCCAAACTGCTTGTAATCTTATCAGAACACCTSTAGTTGTGTTATTCAGCCCCTCGGGAATTCACCAAGGCCACTGRGGCAAAAGCAAGACTAAAMTAAGAATGAAGAGCCTGAGAAACTGAGCATCAAGAATGCAAACATCAAATAAAAGTAGGCTCGACATGATAATAGACTTTAACCAATGAAGTGCCTTGAAAAGTGCGTGCCAGCCTCCTAAACAAAGCAGAAGATCCAATCAAAAAATGCCTAATTGCATGAATGTGCATCCTAGAATCTATAACTGTTGCTTACTGTAAACAATAAAGTAGCTTCTGCATAACCACAGTAGTTTACTGCACAGAAATCCTTTTCTCCTGCAGTAAGGCACCCCAGAAAAGCTCTGTGCAGTCCTTTAAGTGCCTGATGGTCAGGGAGGTGTGATGCACTAATACACAAAGAGATGGCACGACACACCAATGTCCACACGCAGGAAAGAAAAGAGACTTTTAATTTTTGACTCCAACTATTTATGTGCATTCTATTCACAGCCAGTGACTGGGGAATGAAGTCTCTACTTCTCCAACCACGCTGGCTAACAAAAGTGCTTGTCACAGTTTCTCCCCCTAACAGCAAAGAATGTAAACATTGAAAACCCAACAAACAACCCCGTTGTTTAGGTATAACTGTAAGAATTCCACTACAAGCATGAAAATTATCAGAAGGTTTAGAAATTTAGGGTGACAGAGGTGTCCTTGGCATTATTCCCAATTGGAGTGGCAGCAGGTATTGAGGTGCACTCCAGGTGTCCTGGGCTGGCACACGGTCCAACCAGGATAACAGAAGCACTGAACTTTCTGGCTTCCTTCCCTTATAGGCAAGCAAGGGATAAAACCCCAGTTCCTCCTTAATACAGAAAGCCTGGCTACCCTGGGGGTGCATCTCTACACCCTGTCTTTATGTTCCCCTCCCTGAGGCACAGACCTGCTCAGACTGTAATTTCTGCAGATTATTTGACTCTCTGTGARCTCAGCTCCAGCTCCAGCCTGCTTAATGAATGCGTGTGAATTTTGCCTTATGTGTTGGCTGTCACCAAAATGTTCTCMAAGTGTGGATTATAGCTTGTTTCATGCTGTGAGGGCTCATAAAAGTCTTAGGAACAGCCATTTAGATGGTTTATTCCTCAAATCTGATAGTCTTGCTTTTTTTCCCTCCTGCATAGAATTTAGATTTTTGAATAAACAAAAACACAATGTGAAACTTACAGCAAGAAAGAAAAATAATTCACTCTTATCAAAGACTTACCAAGGTAGAATATTTTAAAATTTCATTACATTTCGAGGCTGACATTTACTTCTAGTACTTTTCTTTCTTTTCCTGACAGAAATAGATGGATTCCTTGCAAATACTGCTAGTTCAGTGTTATCCAAATATAGCTTATCCCATCTTCTTTCCTTAACTGTGAAGCAGAGAAGAAAAATAACATTTATTTGGTTAAYTTGTATCATATGTAAAGTTCCTCAAGTATTTTGTTTTGATTTGGTTTTGGCTTACTGGTAAACAACAATTCCTTTAAAACCAAACCTTGCATCTGATTTGATTTTATTGCTTGGATTCARTTTGTTCCCAAGCCTGTCACTGACTTTCTGCATGACCTTGGGCAAATCACTGTCACAGCTTCTCCAAGCCCTTATAATAAAATCAGCCTCCCTGGTGCATTAGGGAGATGGGTTACCTAATAAACATGAAATACTTGGAAGTCTTCTGATGAGCAATAGCTGCTCCAGCATTTTTSTTTATTGAATTTATGAGAATAAGATATCAAAATTAGACAGCTAGAAAATAGTTTTGTGTGTGTGTTGGAAAATCTCCCCTGAGGTTTCCTTATATCTTCATTAAATAATTTCAAAAGTCTTAATTTTTCAGCTGGAGTGACTTTGGGTGAAGAACACMAAGACCCATTTGCAAAAGTTGCTTCTCTACAAATGAAAAATAATAATTTTTAAAAGGCTTGACCAGTTCAGTTGTGATGGTCAAAATAAAAGACTGAAAAAGGTAGGGCAAGAAGCCTCCTAGCAAAAAATTTAACTATGAATTTGATAATCTTCCAGTATTTAGTAATGTAGCAAGGAAGAGGCAGATGGAAATAGAATAARTTATGATAAAATTGAAGGTTTGAGTTATCCTTTCTGTAAAGACTCACAATTAAGGCATTTCTTACAGCTGTTCACAGTGTGCTTTCTCTTCACCTCCCATTTGTTAATGCCTAAAATTTTATAAGCTTTTTAAAAGTAAACAATTTCTCTACTTGCTTCTGCTCAAATGTCTGGAGTAAGCTCCCAAGTTGCCTTATTCCTGTTTAGWGCAGGAAGGAACCACAGAATCATAGAAAACATTTAAGTTGGAAGATCTAAGGTCATCAAAATCCAAACATTCCAAATTCACTGAACCAGGTCCCCAGCACTGCCACATCCACASACCTTTTACATCCCTCCAGAAATGGTGACTSCACCACTTACCTCCCTGGACAGCCCATTCCAACCCTTTTGGAGAAGAAATTTTTCCTTATGTCCAATCTAAACCTCCCCWGACACAACTTGAGGACATTTTCACTTGTCCTGTTGTGCTGTCTGGGGGAATAGATTGACCCCCARCTCCCTACAGCCTCCTAACAGGGATTCATGGATGGCAGGAACAAAGATTAAAAGAAATATGAAGCATTCTTCAGTTTTTAAAGAACAGAAACCTGGAGTGTTTCAGGAAAATTTATGTTTTTATTAAAGATAATTACCTTTTTTATTTCTTTTGCATTAAAAGGCCCACAAAATATTGCTCAAAACCACTACACTTAGGTTTCAGTTGCACTTTGATAAGGTTATGATCATTTAAAACAAATTCTTTTTTTATCATTTTGTGGTCAGCACACCTAATAAGCAGAAAGCCAGTCCCTAACTGCTGACAAACAGRAGGCCACAGCAGCATCCTCCTGCTYCAGATGCCCCAGCAAAGAGCCACATGCCCACCCATGTCTTACACACAAATGTGCTTAAATGCTCCATGTGTCCAGCTGACTGATGCTCAGCCCTGTTGGAGTCAGTCCTCACTGTATTTTGCACTGCATTCTTGCATTTYGCACTGCATTYTTGYATTTTGCATTTACCATCAGAGGATGGTGAGTGACAGAGAAGTTGTGCTGCATCCTGCAGCATGAGTAGCAGAGATCCCTTCTGCTGGATATCACAGGATTAAGATTTCATTCACTCAGAAGAAATTGATGCTGTAAACCTGTCTTTTGGTGCGTACAAAGCTACAAAGCACAAGCACCCGTGACCTGAGCTCCAGAATCGGTCAGATCCTGAAAAGAAAACCAAAGGAGACATGAAAAAAAGCAGGCTTGGGAGTGCTWAAGACAATGGTGCTTTTTCAGCACATCTATTTTTTATGGGCATGTTGTGTCTTGTGAAAAGGGAAAAGCATGTTTATCCAAATGTCACCAGGAATGCCTCTTGGTTTGAAAGAGCTTCAGAAAATGCTGGCAGATGTTCATTTTCATGACAAACCTTTATTGTGGCAGCTGGAAAACAAACATGGTTTARCCAGATTAACAACAGATTTCCTCTGTAATGATACAGAGCCTTGTTTCTTCTCCATGGATCTTTATTCTGAGGATCTCAGGGTATTTAAAAAGTCTTTTAAGTACCTGTCCACCTTTTGCCTGTGGGAAGACTTCAGCTACAGGGMCAAGAGCTTTGTCCAAAGCAAGTGGAAAGGCAGAGAAAGAGCACTTCTCTGGGTGGTCTCCATAGAAACCCAAATCTGCACTCTTCTTCCAGGTCCCCAMTGCCTGGTCCCCACAAAATTTGTGATTCCAGTCAGGAGCCCTTCTCCATTCCAGGCTGGGCACTTTTGCAGCAAAGGGAAGTTCAGGATGTGGGATGTGATGTGAGCTTGGCTGTTTAATCAGCAGAGCTTTATGGTTCAAAGTTTCCAGTGCAAATGTCAATACTAAATTGTTGGATTTTATTAATCTGGTGCAGAGGTAATTGAATTTGCTTGATAACTTATGGACTCCTCTCCATCAAAAGATGATGGCYGGAGCTGTGGCCATGGTTTCATATTTCCTCCTGATTTACAATTCCTGATTTGAGCTGACAAATTCTTTACCAAATCCCCACTCCAGGTCAGATTTAGAAAATACAAAACCCCACAAACTCAAGGAGTTCAGAGCTGATTTAGYTCACTGTCACATCCCAAGAGATGATGGGCTCACATTGATGACCTGGTTCTTAGGCTGTGCTGTATTTTAAACCACTGAGTTTTAAGAGAAAGGGTTTTTAAATGAAAGAGTTATTTAAGAGGATGGCTGTGCCCATGGYCAGGCGTGCTGTAGAGAGTGAGCCTTAGTGAAATCCCAGTTTCAGGCAGAKGTGCTGTCTCCCCTGCATGGAACTGAGAGCAATGACTGCACTCAGCACCCTTCTYCCCCTCCCCTCTCACTGCTGCTGAATCACCACTGCATGAGAAGCTGACCAATTTTCTGTTTTCATTGGTATTTATGTATTCAAGGTCCGTTTTGAAGGATTGTCTGGCAACGTTCAGTTTAACGAGAAAGGACGCAGGACCAACTACACCCTCCATGTGATTGAGATGAAACACGATGGCATCAGAAAGGTAAAGCAGAGAGTGACCCAACATCCTGGGCCAGGTTCCAGCCCACGTTTGAGTGGCGGTGGGGCTGGGTCTTGACAGGCATTCCATTCATTTTCCTGTGGAAGTCTGTTTGTGGACTCACAACAAGGGCATTCCCAGCTCTAGGCATGAGCAAAACCAAGCACTATAGGAAGGACTCGTGGTATATTGCTAAAAAAATACCATATTTGGAAGGTGTTATCAAGAGCAACAAGGGCCTCTCAGGTGTGGCAAAAATTTTCCAGGCTGCTAAAACTTGGTCAGCTCACCTTTGCTGTAGGCACAGTGTGTAGGTGCAGGCCCAGCTATAATGGCTTTGCCCTTCCACTTTTCCAAGGATAAACAAAGGCAGAGSCAGGCAGAAGCTGTTTGCCCCAACCATTGTAAGGGAACCCTTTATGCTGACCTAATTCTGCTCTCCTTGAAGTGACAAAAGCTTTGCCACTAACCACATCCCAATAGCTACACAGACCTTTGTGGTCTTCTGAAGTCTTGATCCCTTTCTGTACCCCAGGCTCTTTGAAAAATCTGGCCTTGTTCACAGATGCCAAGCCCTTGAAACACGAATCCTTTTGAAAATCTGACTCTAGGTGCTTATGTCCCACTTTAGAAACCATGTATTTGAAGAACAGAGAATAACTCAGCTCTTCCTTGATAAAGGAGAGCTACTAYTTATTTTGGAAAGGGGCATTCTCTGCATCTCCTCAGTCCCCTGAAAGATAAGGAATTTGTTTGAAACTGAGAGAAATGTAAATAATGAAAGTTCCATATTTACAGCCCCTATGTCAAGTTTATACTTACACCTGAGAGCAGCAGGTGTGAGATCAAAGCCCCCMACAGCCAAGCAAAAAAAGGTAAATGTTCTTTGACAAATAAAAGAAATGTCATTTTGAAGATGTACAAAGCAGTATTCCTCCACTGCAAAGTATTCATCAGAGGACAAAGGCAGCATCATGCCCAGTTTGGGTCTCTGAACTTCAATAGTTGGTAGTCTGGAGAGACTAGAGGAGATGAAATTGAGTGGCTGAATGTTTTGATTTTTCTCTGTATTTACTGTCAGAAATAATATTTCTGTACATCACTGGCATGATGCATAATGTGTTTTAGATCCACCAGGTTAGAGGTGCAAAGCAAACACCCATGCCTCCACTTTTGTTGCCCTAGGASAAAGCTTTGAAAGCTCTTTCCTCACTTTCCAATCTTTTTGTCTGTGCGATGAAGAGTGATTAGAAGCCTGCATAGATTTTTTTTCTCTTCAGCTGTTATGARCTCTAATCTGCCATCAGCAGGTTCCTGGTCATGCCCTGGTTAATACCTTTTCCCATTTACTGTGATAAGAAAGTCCTTTCATTTGAGCAGAGCTCGGGCAGCTTCATACTTGCATGAGGTGTTTGAAAACCTCTTATAAAATCAAGCCCTCAAAGTGCATAACCTCAACCATGATCTTCCTAGAGATATTTTCTGGCACTCTGCTGTATGTGCAAGGAGTGATAGAGCCATCCAAATCCCTGATTATTATTAAGCAGAATTTAACCTTAGAGTACTTCCCTTTACAAATGTTCAGTTTATTCATAACCCCAAACTTTTTGASACCGGCGCATGACTGGGGGGGTGGGTTCTGACTTGATTTTTTGTCCTGTTGTCTCAAGAYGTCCTAAGAGTCAGTCCTATGCAGGTTCTCAGCTGCAGGATAATTTTTCATCACCCTCTAGCATCTGCAAGTTCACCATTAGAATAATTTTTGGAAGTCACACAGGGGAAGTGTGAGCTCTGGTCATAGGAATGGCAATAGTCACCAGTATAACGTGATAAGCACTGTGCTACTGTAGAACATCATGCACATTATTATTTTCAGGCTGGAAGCACAGTGGGATGGGGAATTTCCCTGTGCCCCTCACCAAAGACATGAAAAATCAGGAGAGGAGACCCCTGGCTGGGGATGAACATGCAGAGAAGGGTGATCTGGCTTGGATGGCCATTACTGTATCTTGGTTAATATTCTAAAGACATATTAATCCTGGTTTTGTACTGGGCAGATTGGTTATTGGAATGAAGATGAGAAGCTGGTCCCAATAGCTGTAGATACTCAAACTGGCAATGAGTCTACGAGCCTGCAGAACAGGACCTACATAGTCACAACCATCCTGGTAAGTGCCATRACTTCCATCCCAGCTTCCCCTTTCCCACATCTCCCTGATGTGCAGGCTCCCTCCTCCCACTCGTGTGCCCTTCTTTGTATTATATCATTTTAATAATAGCAATATTAATAATAACAATAATAATTATAATAGCATTTATTGTTTCCTGCCAACTCCATAAAGGTATCTGCAAGWTGCTGTGGCTAATTAAATAGGTATTAAAGAGTTCTCATGCTTAAGTGTAGAAAATACAAAAGATTATGACAAGATAGTAGAGGCATCAACACAGGTAAATTAGGAACATTGTACCTGTGCTTTGTATTTATCCCACAGAATGGGGGCTGCAGTTTTGGGAAGGATAAGCTGTTTTGTTCAGAGAGGCTGAATCAYTGCTTTAAAAGCAAATCTCCACTATAATCATGAAGGAATAATAGCTACCCCACGATGTATGGTATCATGTATTATGTCATTGTATACACTTACCCTGCAGAAACGTGAAATATTACTAATTTGTTTGTTGATTGCTTACTGGCAGTCTGCAGAGAAGACACAATGCCCAACCTGAGTMAAACACTTTAAATCTCTCCCCTGTCCAGCAGATTTGATTCTCCCTGTGCCCACACAGGCAGGCAGGCCTTTAAAAATCCACAGCTCACAYGCATTAAAAACCCCTTGCAGAACTACACTGGGAGATTTGCTGCCCAAATCCTGCCAAGCTACTCCATTCCCCTCAGGTCCATCCCTGCAGGAGCCGCACACAGACTCTGCATGAATAAAAAAGAAYTTTAAAAATTCAGGCTTTGTACCTTCTAGAATCAGCCCACGGTGTGCTGGCTGTGTCCCTTGGCACGGGAACACAAAGCTAGAGCTTTGTAGGGAGACCAGATGTGGTACAGCTGGAAATGAGGAGCGGGGCTTGAACGCTGCCCTTCTGTGTGCCAGGAGGACCCGTACGTGATGCTCAAGAAGAACGCCAACCAGTTTGAGGGCAACGAGAGGTACGAGGGCTACTGCGTGGAGCTGGCGGCCGAGATCGCCAAGCACGTGGGCTACCACTACCGGCTGGAGATCGTGCGCGACGGCAAGTACGGGGCACGCGACCCCGACACCAAGACCTGGAACGGCATGGTGGGAGAGCTGGTCTACGGGGTGAGTTCCTCTCGGGCTGCAGAGGGTTGGAATGACTCCTGAGATGTTAGGGAAGGTCTGTTTCCCAAGCCCACGCCAGAAGTCCAGACTCGCTGGTGCTGTTCTCAAGGTTGTTTATTCTTTTCTTATCTATTGCATTCTTTGCTGCCCTGCTGCAGAAAAGAATGTAATAAACCCTTTTCTGTCTGTGCTGCAGCTCAGGTTGTTGGAACTGACCGCCTCTCAGGGAGGTGTTTACTCTTTATGCTAAGTACTATGTGTTCCATGTTTTTACAGTTAATTACCAATACCTATGACCTATGTTAGACAGTGCATTTCTACTCTAACCCAATCCAAAAGTGCCACCATCACAGCAGAAGATGGAGGACAAGAAGAAGGAGCAGAAGGACAGAGACACGCMCAGATTCCTCCATTTTGCCTTCCTGAACCCCATTCTAAAACCCCCAAATTCTGCTTTTCACCCTGTGATAAGTTAACTATGATTCTATTTAAACTCTTGTGGCTTGCAGATCCTCACACAAGGTTGGCAGTCTTTCCCATGGACTGAAATCAAAGGCACTGGTACTTTTGACTCCATGCCAAGGTCTTTGGACCCCTTGCCATGGTCTCAGACCACCCAGGGCAGCCAGAGGAATGTCCTGGGTTCCGACAAGGTTCCCAGCCTCCACACTCAGGTGTGGGATCACATTCGAGTCCCAGAGTTAGGAGGAGTCCTGCCCTCCCTCAGCCTGAGCTCTCTGGAGGGCTGCAGCTCAAACAATCAGCCCAAGTGAAATGTTTTAATTTAGGGGAGAGAGGCAGCACATTCTGTGCCGATGGAAATGTCAAAATGTTTCCTTTCAACAGTTCCAAGATTCTTTTTCTTTGCATTTTCAGAAGAACAAGTATCGAAAGGTCACGCTTTCCCATGAGTAGARTCTCCAAATTTTACTCTCTTTTATATTTGCATGGTAATGGCAGGATGAAAGAAGAAAAAGATTTCAAACACTCAGCACATGAGTGGTGAATAGAAGGATGAGATTACTTTCTGTCTAGCCACTCATTTCCCTCATCAGGGATGTACACCTGCACCCCACACTTCTAAACCTGGTTTGGTCTGGTACTTCTGATGCCTTGGGAAGGCTGACCTGAAACASAAACTGGACAGAGCCAGAGAATAAAGCAGATATTTATTGAAAGGCCTCTAGGATACACCTTGGGCAGTGCAAGAGCCTGACCATGGCCACACCCAAAGTGGAGTGAGAATGGTCACAAAATGTCTGGCCGGTCACGAGGTCTTACACTTTTATAAGTTTTGGTCTATTTGCATATTCTGTGATGTTTAGGCCATCCYGCAGAGTAAGGAGTCTAATTTCCCTTTCCCTACAAGGAAAACCATGCAGGGAGCATCAGTTCCCAAGTCCATGTGAGACTGTGTTGGAGTGGGGATGATCTGTCTCCTGATGGTAGCTCCACTGTAAATGCTGCCAGCCATTTCAATGCATTTCCCTCTCCATTTTCRAGATGGATTGCAAAATTAGTGGAAAGTGCATATCAGTTTTGCTGGAACATTTTTCCTCTTCTCCTGCATCAGTTATGCAATCAAAAAGCAGTTCCTGATGGAAGAAAACATCCTCACATCCTTTTTCAGGAGATTGGCCTTTCCTTGCCTCTTTTGATGTCTGGATGATAAAGCTCTTTTAGAGAAAATCATCTTCATCAGACTGTGACATCAGTGCATAAATCAGATGAGAAGAGCTTGGTGGCTGCAAAAAGAAAGTGCTGTGATTTCAAAACAGATCTGGTAATCAGTAGCTATAAAATGCAAATAATCCACCAATATTATGGGCTTCTCCTTTTTAACCTTTTTCTTGGAATTGGTTTTCTCTGATTTCTCCTGAGATAGCGAGGTTAAACAGAGATCAAAGGATCATACACTGCAGTTAGTAGATAAATTTTATTCCCAGTCTGCAAATCTCTTTTCTGTCTCCTTTTTCAGAGGGCGGATGTGGCTGTGGCACCATTAACCATCACCCTGGTTCGAGAAGAAGTTATAGACTTTTCCAAACCATTCATGAGTTTAGGTATATCAATAATGATAAAAAAACCTCAGAAGTCCAAACCAGGAGTTTTTTCCTTTCTGGACCCTTTGGCCTAYGAGATCTGGATGTGCATTGTCTTTGCCTACATCGGGGTGAGCGTTGTCCTGTTCCTGGTGAGTCGCTTCAGCCCTTACGAGTGGCACACTGAGGAATTCGAGGAGGGACGGGACCAGCCAGCCACTGACCAGACAAACGAGTTTGGGATATTCAACAGCCTCTGGTTCTCCCTAGGAGCTTTCATGCAGCAAGGATGTGATATTTCTCCAAGGTGGGTTGCCTTCCCAAATGAACCTTCTTCCAGTTTGCGCGATTTAACTTTCTGAGTGCTTTGGAGCTGAACAGGTTCTACTTTGACCTCCCTTCCTGAACTAAAGTGTAGTTTTGTGAATCAGTTACAGACTCAGAAAGGACCCAAAGGTTCACAGGTCTCACAGCTGTGAACTTGGGACCTCAAACTTGATACCATGCAAATACTATTTAAATTTTTCTTGGGGAGTCCTTTTGAGGGAATTTACAGAAATTATAACAAGCTTTTCTAAAGCCACCCAGTTGCAATCAGATTTTGTCAGTCATTTACTTTGTTGCTAGTAGAAATAAGATGATTCTAGCATTATAGGGAAGATAAAAACTTCCAGCAAGRTAGGGAGAAATAATACAGTAGGTGCTCAGTGAAAGGTTATATGGTCTGTGTCAAATTTTATGGAGCACAATGAGTGGCTTAATTGTAAGTGGCCTTTAAAAAGGTAAGACAAAGACCAAGTTTCATCCTGCTTCCCATTTCAGCCAATAGTTCTACTGCCTGTAGTAAGACCCAACATCCAAAGGGTTTCTAAAGGAACTTTTTGGTGAACGATTCTTGTGATTTACTTAGTTTTTCCTTCTTTTTGGGGGCTTTGTCTCCCCTCTCTTCAAAGGAAGTTTCATCCAGAAATAYCCATCTTATGGGTGAAGACAGTGGGCAGAGGCTGGTTTCCAGCCTGCTGTGGTGGAATCAGAGCTCAGGGGATGAGAAGGAGGCACAGCTCCTCCAACAAGTGGAGATAACTCCGTGCAGCTCAGCACAGCTCCCCTGRGATGGCAGGGAAGACTGAGCACCAGCTTTTTGGCTATCAGATGCCAATTTATCCAAATGTTAATGAGCTTGTGATAGCAGGGAAATAACAGCCTGCAGGGCAYTTTGATAGTGACAGCCTTTATGAATATGTTTTATTATCTGATCATTGATTAGTAGGAGGCCAGGCAGAGAATTCAGAAAGTCTTCCCAGCAGAGGAAATTTTAACTTTATTGCTGTCTTGTAACCAGCCCCGTGTGTTAGGATCAGGTTATTGTGACTTTCATTCTCATTGTTGTTTGTGTCATCATCATTCTTATTTAGGAAAGAGAATGTCTTCCTTTGGGGTCATTTCAATAGGKGGTTTCTGACCCAAGGAGGAGCAGGGAGAGGTGAAAAGCTGAAGCTTTGAGGAACAGCAAATCTGGTAACATCTTTATTAAAAGGTGTCAGGGAAAGATCAGTGGGTTTGATTCAGCTAACAAGATTTGCTCTAGCTAAATAACATGCTTTGAATCACCATTTCAAAGTGTGGTTTTATTTGCTTTGAAATGGAAAATGAGAATTATTCCATCATTGTTATTTAATATTGTTTGAGTTAATCATCCTGATAATGAAAATTGCAATTTCATTGAAACCAATATTTTCCCATGGAACACAAGAGCAGTTTCTGACTGCTACAACTATTGGCAAGATGATTAAAACTTAAAAATTAAATATGGGAATAATTGTAACTCCCAGTACTCTGAGTACAGCTCCTTGAGATGGTTGTAAGGGGAGAGGGACATTTCTGTGTGATGTGAGAGCCAGGAGGAAGCAGAAGAGTGAGAATTTCTGTAGGATGTTGTTGTGCAGGRAGGCTCTGAGCTCGCTCCATATTTCACATGTATTTTTCACACGAACCCAGTGCAGGATTTCTGTGACACATCCCYTAGAAATGAACACTTGGTGGAATGACACTGTGGGCAGGTGGGGATATCTGCTCTATTCTAATATATTTCCTATGTAGTTGCTTCTAAACTTATCACTACTATCTCTCAGCATCTCCCCAGTATTGCATTAACYAACATAAATAGCTTCTGTTATACATCTGTTCTGTCATTCTCTCCTCAGCAGAAAGGAGCAAGTGCAGGGGTGTATTTTGTTTCTGTAGAGGTTTTTGGGTTGTTTATTTCAGTTTTGTTTTGGAAAGGAGCAGGGGAAATTTGTCTGGAGGTTTGTTTTTTTTTTTCCCCAGAGCGTGCTTGTTTTAAGTGCATATGCCACTATGTATTTATCATTAAAAAAAAAAGAGTAAGATCAAAACYACAGACACATCACTCAGCACAGCGGGTGGTGAGGTTTGCAGAAATAACTTTCTCYTGTAAATGTGCATTCCTCAGTCTCAGACCAGTCCCCAGGGAACTTCAGTGCCCCAAAGAAAATTTGCTTTTGAAGGAAAGTGTTGTCCTTTCTAAGGACAGTCTCACTAGGCAGAGCTTTAAACAGCCTTTTGGGTACACTGGGGACAACCTGCCAAGGACTTTAAAGACATGCTGTGAATTTGGTGACCTGTGGATGGCCAAGAGAGAGCAGGGCCATGGGTTACCTGCTCCTAGGCTCTTTGTAGGAGGTCAACTGGTATCCTTGAAGCTCTGAAGCCTTCATATCTAGGAATTAACTGGGTGAACGTGACAAAGGGCAGGCAGCAACCAGTCATGGAGAGTCCCAGCTGGAGCTGGTGGYAGTCTGTGTTGTGTGGCAGTTTGGATGCTGAGCAGGAGCAAGGAATCCATCCCTCTGGATCCACAAAGGAATAACTCGATGGCAAACGCACGGCTCCAAACCGAGGGGGCTGCAAGTTCCCAGATATTCCCCACTGGAGTGTTCATCCACCTTCTGCTCCACCACTGACCAGTGGCCCCACTGGGTGTGGAACAGCCCCTGCCACGTGGATTAATCTGTCCTGGTTGAGGTGACAGAGCCCCTGTTGATGCCCTCAAAGCTTTCAGAGCTGATACCCAGCAGGGTCAGGGAGCTGTGCACGGACCCAGTGCTGACAGGCAGGGAACAGTGAAGTCTGAAATGGGCCATAAACCGTTAGGCTTTGCAAAGTGCCACCTTAGCCTCAGAAAACGGTCATGAAATTGCAAAAGCACTCATTAAATGTGAAATACAGACCCCAGAAAGGAGCTTCTCAGGGGTAATAAATAACCCGCAGCCAATGGCGAGAGCCGGCGGAAAGAAAAATGCGGAGTAAACACGACTCACATTTGTAGCGTTTTCAGAGCTGTAATTTGATAAATTGTCATCAGAGCTTAAAATAACTGCAGTGTGTRGCAGCTGTGGGGAGTAGGACCTTGCTAAAGTCCAGCACATTGCTGCCATTTCTTACTTAGGATGGACCTGAGGCCTTTGAGGAGGAGACTGAGGGGATGCTTGGGCTTCCCAACCTCCTCTGCAGCAAAACAAGGCATCAGAATATTTCATGTTCTTCATCATTTTCTGCAAAATAAATATTTGACTGTTGTGAAAGTGATGGAAAAACAGCGAGCAAAATAGCATCTCTTGTCAGCTTCCTATCTTGATCTTCTATTTTTTGTTATCACAAAATGTGCTGCTTCATATGGTTTGAGCCCAAAAGAGACTTCTTGTATATTGGGGACTATTAAATTTAATCCAGTTACTCTTCGTGTGACTCAGAAAATTTATGTTTGACTAAAATGAAATACACTTGGTTAAAACAGATCTTCCAGAAAGGTGTTTATTCTTCACTGGAAAATACCATGAGATAGGACAGACATTTAGCTGAGTTGACTGTAGGAATCTTGTCCCATCTCAGGTTTGGCAGGTGGATAAATATCACACAATATCACCTGGTGAATGCAAACATYCTTTGTACCTWGCTAGAGGAAAATTAAGTAGAGATSTCCAAAAATTAGCCYAAMTTCTTGGAGWGTTGCTTTATTGCTRAAACAAAAAGTAYACATATTTTGAAATCAGATCAAAATCTACTGTGAGTAGAAGGGAAATGCAWACTCACATCATGGCACACTAGGGTGTCATGTCATGAGACCTGGACAAGCTTGAGATGAGTCACAATAATCTGTTTCATTGAGAAGAGAGCTGGAGATGTCGTGCCCAGCCTGTGGGGGSAGTGAAAAGGTGGATGAAGCTTTCATCCCATCTGTGTCTGAGACAGAGCCAGGATGGACAGGGGATGTTTTGGGAGCATCAGCAGGGCTGCACGAGCAGGGAGAGCCTCTGTGCTCCTCTGTGCAAGGCAGCACCACTGCTGGGAAACGCTCAGGTCACTCCAGCGTGCCCTAAAACCTGTGGGGTTCCATGTGTGCAAGGAGACAGGGCACAAGGTACAAYSCACCCTCCAGCTGGCTTGGGATAAAGGGTGAGCAGGGTCTYCACTSTCCTGCAGAGTCCAGAGCCAGAGGCTTTGCAGGGTGCAGGGAGCTGTGCCAAGCAGTGAGCCCCAGCTGGCGGGGCTGGGTGTGCTGGGCAGGGAGGTTTGCTGGCAGAGATGATGAATGACTGCACTCCCAGGCAGGAAGGAGAGAGATGGATGCTGGCTGCTCTCCAGTCAATAGATACAATCTATTATTTATGGGCATCTTGTGGACATTGTTGTTTGTTTTTTTGTGACACGGAAACAGAGCTCTGGCTGATCCAGGCAGTGTGCTCGTGTTCACTGCACWCCTCCTCAGCCTCTGCTGCTTTCCATCAGGGTGGTTTGTGTGGGGAAGAGCAAACAAGGTATTTATTGTGTACCTGTAATTAATGCTGAGCATTTTCCTCTGCTCTTTTTCCTGTTTATTTACATTTTTTTTTAGCACAATTGGAAAAAAAGTAACGGGAGAATTCAGATTTTGAAAGACAATAGAACTTTTAAATTTCATCAAGATCTTCCCAATACTGAAAGTTTTGATCCAGTTTTTGGGCAAAATATAAATAAGAAATGGAATAGAACAAAAAAATGTTATGGGGGTTTTTGGTTTTTTTTTTTTTTTTTTTTTTTTTTTTGTGGAAGGTTCAATTTGGAATTTTTTCAAGGAAATTATTTCTGTTCCATCCTTTGTAAACTTACATTTGCAGGGTACTTATTTATTTTGCTAAAAATTTAGCCTTAGAGAAATTAGAACCAGCTGCATTTAGCAATCAAAAGGAATTTAATTCCTTCCTGAAAAGAAGGCTGAGCAGGGGTATTTATCTGATGACTCTTCTTGATTTCAGTAAGTGTCTTCTCCGACACTCCAAGCATCTGCCTTGGAAATGGCCTCAAATTGCACCAGGGGAGGTTTAAATTTAAGTTTAGGAAAATTTTTCTTCACTGGAATGGTGGTCAGGCATTGGAACAGGCTGCCCAGGGAAGTGGTGGAATTGCCATCCCTGGAAGTGTTCAGAATGWGTGTGCACGTGGCACCTGGGGACCTGCTTTGATGGTGGATTTTAGTGGCAGTGCTGTGGTAATGGTTGSACTTGATGATCTTGCCAAYCTTAATGAYTCTGTGGGGACAAAGCTCAGCTTAATTTATTTGTGGTGGTTTTCTTGAACTGGTGAGTTAACTTTCTTTGAGAATGAAAGTAAGAAGATCAGGACTTTGATTTCTGGAAAAATCTCCTTGCCTTTTATAAAAGTGCATCAAATGATGTTGCAATTATCTCTACCTGGCAGAGTTAATTATGTCCAGGGAGAGCAAATTCAGGTCACAGGGCAACAGCAGCACTTGCAAATCACCAGGAWCTGATGACCACACTTATTTCTAAAACGCACTTAACCATGGAAAGTGACTCACCAGAGGAACAGCTTGACAAATTGCACAATATCCAACTGCACAGGCCCCTTTGGAGTCTGCGCACTTCCATGGCAACCAGAGTGTGGCAGCCAGGGGAAAATGGAAATTCTTTTAAAATAGTCATCCTTGCTATCGTTTTTTTCATTTGGGAGAATGCTGAAGGATACAGAGAACTCAGAAGGAGGAAATAATCAACTGGGAGAGTGTTGTTGGAAAGACAACAATTTCTTCCGTAAAGGGAAAATTAGTCTTTTGRATTTGCAAGCTCTGCCATCTGAAAATGCCTAAATGCTGCAGAGGTAATGAATGCTTCCTCCACTGACCTGTAAGCTACTTCCTCAGGATGCTTTTCCTATCAGGCATATCTAATCACTCTCCCACAGCTCTGACTTTGGGCCTTCAGCATTGAGGTTGCTGGGGGACAGCAAGAAATTTGCTGAAACTCCTCCCATTGAGTGACAGATCCACTAATCGTTCCACCAGCTGTGTTTAAAACAAGCCATCAAACACTTCATCTAAAAGCAGATATATTGGCCTAAAAATACATTTGCAATTTCTTTCTTCAGGACTAAATAAATGTTTCTCRTGTTTTTCGTTGAAAACAAAGTTGAAAATAGCAAGGGGGAAAGTGCATTTCCCTTTTTTTTTTTAATATCTTGGGAAGTTTTATCTGAAAGAGGGTAGATTTGGAATAGATATTAGGAAGAAATTCTTCCCTGTGAGGGTTCAGAGGCACTGGCACAGGTTGCCCAGAGAAGCTGTGGCTGCTCCATCCTTGGAAGTGTCCAAGGTCAGGTTGGATGGGGCCTGGAGCAACCTGTGGGAGGTGTCCCATGGCTGAGGGTTGGAATGAAATCAACTTCAAGATCCCTTTCAACCCACACCATTCTGTGTTCTCTGACATGGAACTGGAAGGTGCTGTCTGTGTTTCTGGTGCTGGGCACTGACCCAGGATGGTGAGGAGCACTGAGATTCACAGGGCTGCCTTCTGACACTCACAGCCYTCTCCCTGACTGCAGCAGGAGACTCTCAGAGCCTCCAGGGAGCCCCTGTTATTCTGTACTCAGWCTTGCTGATTTTCAGTCAGTAAGAGAAGCAAACTTTTTTCCCATTTCCTTTCCTCTCAATAACGAGTTGTTCCTGAGCAGCCAGCTCAGCTGGGCTCTGCATCAGGACTGTGCATGGTTGTGTCTCTCTAATAGTTAGGTCTGCTGCCAAGTGTTTTTGTCAAAGAGTGAGGGTTGTGAGGAGCTGAACAGCCTCCACCTCCCTCAGGTGGTGTCCTCTGCAAGGCTGCCTGTCACACACTGCTTTAATGTTGGCACTCCAAAAAAAATATTGTAGCTAAGATGGGAAGCCCTGGGCATGTTTTCACAGGGAARCCCTGCTTAAATAACTCTTCCATATGCTGTACATTACTTTTATCAGCACTGAGGTATCATGTGCACACTCACTGGATACACACTCGAATGAGCTTTGAACTCCTTGATTCCAAGTGCTCTGGCTCACAAAACACAAAAAGCATCCACAGCTGCTCTTTGCTGGGATCACCCCCASAGCTGGCATTCCACTGTGGCYCAGAGCTCKGCCTTTATTCCARTGGAATTTGGCATTTATTGGACCTATTCTGCTTTTGTCTCAGACTTCATCCCAARTACTTTTCCTTGTAACTGGGGAAGCACCTTTTAATACCTCCTTTTCATAAGAAGATCAGGAATGTGTTTGTTCACTGAGCAATGCCCATTGTAACACCCCAAGATGGTGAGCAGGCAAAGACAAATTTGTTGAAATAGGACATAGCTATTGTTATCCATTGTGTTATCCATTGTGAAAGGCTTGAGGGAAGCCAAGTAACTGGGARAAGCAAAAGTTGGGTCCTGCTAAGAATTTGGGGCAAAAATCCTTGTGTGCTTGGGCAGGRTCTGGAGTTGGAGAGGGCAGAGCATGGTGTCACCTCTGAAATCCTCCATGCTGCCTTGGTCTTCCTTCCATTTTCACACGGATCAGAGGAGCAGCTGGAGAGCAGCTGATTCATGTGCTCAGATGGGAGAAAAGGGCACACAGCCCTTGCACACAGGCCTTTCCTTAAACASCAGCAGCACACTTGATGGCATTCAATCTATTTAATAAAATCATGCAGTAATTCTGATTAGTGCCTGCCCAGAAGAGCTGCTGCTTACCCTCAGATCCAAAGGCTAAGCAGCAATAATCCAATCATGGTAATCATAACTTACTACTTTGATCTTCAGATAAAAGAGCCTACAGAAGTGCAAAAGTGTTACATCACCGTTATTTGGACAACTTCAAAGCATGTTTTATACACTAATGAATTCTCCCAACTCAGTCTGATGAGGAGTAATAGAAGGCGAGGGCATGAACAGAGGAGTAGAAAGCAAGGAGATGAGTCCTCATATGGTGAAAGGAAAAAACAATAAAATAAGCACTTGTACTCTCTGTACAGGTGTGAGACATGAGGAAGAGTCCACGAGGGTCCAGCTGCAGGATCCAAGTGCACAGAATGCTCTCCCATGGGAGGAGTTTTCTCTTCTCTCATTTCCTGAGGTTTGCAATAAGAAGCAAAAAATCTCAGGCTGCAGAGAGGAAAACAGAGGGAGGGGGCAGATTTCATCTCAGTAGTGCTTCTGAAGCCTTAAAAAATTTTTTAAAAATCACCAAATGGATCTTAGCAAATGAAACAGGGGCAGCAGAAACACTGAACATGTTTTCCCTTCACAGTTTGGGAGCTTTAATGTTAAAAAACAGGCACACCTGTGCACATAAAGTTCTTCTAAAAGAAGAGTCTGGGGAGAGCAGATTCATTCCTCACCACTTCCACAAGAGATATATTATGTCCCCATACAGAAAAGAAAGACTCAAAATTGAAACTAGAGAAAATCTGACTTGTACAGTCTTGATGAGGAATCACATTTTAAATTAGAAATGAGAGAGAAAAAGAAGAGAATATTTGGATATATTGCCAGAGTGGATAWCTTCCAGTGCAGAAAATACTCTCCTTCCAGAGCAAAGCCTTTTTCTCATCAGATTGGGAAATCTGACAAAAGACAGGAAAAAAAATAAAGCAGAATTAACCAAGGCAAGATACCTGGGAAAAAAATCTGAACTAGGTTATTGTAGCATTATTGCCCAGAAGACTCAGAAATGGAGCTCTCRTGTGAGCAAATGTAGATGGCTAAAGAGGATCTTGGAAAAATGAAGAACTGATGGCACATAATCCAAAACATATTAAATCTTTTTGGGGAAGAAAAGAAGCTTTTTGATCAAGWAGACTTTGAAGAAGAGACTGTGGGAGACCATATGGAATCCAGCAACTCAGTAAAAGACATTGGCACCATAGGCTGTTGTTCAAAAAGAAGGATGAGTGCTGTTAAATTTGGGGCCACCTGAGGTTGAGGAAGTTCCTGAATAATGAATCTCCTGGGGCTCTCCAGCAACTGCTTCTGACAAAATTTTTATGCTTGTCACCTTGTGAGTTTTTTTCTCAACAAAGTGAACAAATGTCATCAGAGTGAGAAAAATACATGAAGAGCCTTTTTAACAGTGAAATTTTTGCTCAAAGGCATGACAAGAGTTGGGGTTTTATTCCTTGTAGCAAGAGCTGACAAAACAGCAGAAGAGGGATGACTTTGCCTTTCTCTGGAGCTGCCAAGCAGCCCAAAGTGACCACATGTTTTGCAGCAAATCATTATCTAAACATTCATCCCTTAAACCATCCTGTCTGCAACAGGGAGAGGCACACTGTGCCTGCACTTCAGAGGTGCCTGTCTTCAGATCTACCTCCCTGCCTTTCAACTACACTCTTATTTAGGGTTCCACCTCATCCCTCTATCCTAGCCCTGCATTTGTACAGTTTTTATCTGCCCTCTGGAAGAGCTGAGTGTATTACCCTGCATTTTTAGGGTTAAGCATCTCATTTCAGCAGCCAGGGGTGCTGTGCAGGGATGCTGAGGGAAGGATTTACCTCAGTCCTGCAGTTCTGCTCTGTTGTTGTATTTTTATGGGTCCTCCTGAAGTTGAAGAGGGCCTGCTGCCCATGTCAGTCCATGTTTGCTTGTCATCTAGTGCTTCCAAAAACCCCCCCAGCTGAGCAGGTGAGTTGTGTTTATTGAGGATCCACAGGCATCGTTTTGGGTCAGCTGAGGACACAGAAGGGCACAGCCTGCAAAGTGCTGTGGAGAGCCCACATCACCCCCTGCCTGCATGGCTGGGCCCACTGGATGCTGCCTCTGCCTGTTGGGATGGAGTGTGTCAGCAAGGGGAATTGGGCAAAGCAGCAGCTCAGAGGTRAATTCCACCAGCACTTCAGGCCACCCACCCAGGACAGGTTCATAAATGTTCATCCTCTTCTGCCACAGCTGGSAACTAAATTAGAGAGGTGAAGTAAGCTATCCAGGATCCCACAGCATAGCAGGGCTTCACAGGGAACAGAAAAACCCTGGATGCTAGTCCTCTGATTGGGCTTAGGCACCTCTTGCCTGTCAAAATGCTAAGTGAATGTCTCAAAAACAGCACGAAGCTGCTCCATGCAGTCATGCTTATACTTAGCACTGCAGTAATCCAAGGCCCAATGACTGGAGAACCACAAGTGGCATGATGCATTTCTGACTAAGCAGGAAAACTCATTTTAGAATGAGGTTTTGCCCATTAAAGGGAAATTGAAGGGGAAAAAAGTGCCAACATATTCTGCAGAAGAAGAGATGACACAGTAGGAGAGGGAGCATACACTGCTGTCCAAAGCCATTAGCTCAGGCAGAAGGAAACAGTAAATAAACCATGATTTATAATTAATGCTTCACAGATATACATCCCCCTGTTGGATCTGGGAGATTCTGTGTATTTGCAAAGATCACATTCAGTTGATGCAGTATTTACACTGTGAGCATCCACGAGGCCCCTTCTTAAAGACCCTTCTGCAGGGATTCCATCATCCATACTGCCTCCTTCCAGCATGTTGGCTTTGGGGGGTCTGATGGACTGGCAGGGTTTTGCCTGAAATCACAAGAGTAGATCTCCAGACCATATACAAATTTAAGAAGCCCTAATATTTTTTTTTCCTTTTCTTTTTAACAAGAGTTAGAAAAAGAAAACCAGGACAGAGCCAGCATGGGACTGTCAGTACCTGTGCACCCTCAGCTTCCTTACCCTGTCTCCCTGGTTAGTGTCACCCACAGGGAACTAAAATATTCAGCTCTTAGCTCTGTAGAAAAGTTATGAGGGAWGAAGAAAGAATTTGTACCTCTGGGAGAGGTAAATGAGAATATCAGTGGAAAATACTCTTACTCCTGTATTTGTAAGGGCTTTTCTGACAATGCAAGTTAAAACCCAGCACTGCAGTCAGGACTCCAGACTCTTGTWCCAGGAGCAAGGATTCAATATTAAGTAAAAGCAAACTCATTTGGCAAGAAAAGTAGTAATGCAGGATGAACAGAGAAACTTGCATTATAATCCCTTGAATTTTGTGGCAAAGAGTTGTGAGCTCATTCAAACCTCTCCATGGCACAGCAGAGAGTAAAGAGGATAAGAGCTCTGCAGTCTGTGCTTGATGGATGCAGCCAGAGCTGATCCCAGCTCCACAGCCCCACACTGAATGTCTTCCTTTGCTTTTTGAGCTAATCTGGGGTTTGTGTCAGGAACAGAGTGGTGAGACCAGCCATGCCAGATGGTCTGTGACACAGAGGAAAAGCAAAGCTCTTTACATTGACAGAGTTTAATATTGAAAATTTGCTCAAAMTAAGAGCAAAACTGGTGAAAAATGTTTGTAATTAATCCAGTGCCAAGTCAGATTTCAGACAGAACCATGGAATTGTCTAGATCAGTATCAAATTCACAGAGTAGTGTTGGAGATCAGAGGCTCTGTGTGGGTAGAAGACCARAAGTGGGTTTGACCCACAATCAGTAGCACAAGCACAGAGGAGCTTTTCTTTCAGCAGTTTTGCATAAATTCATTCAGTGACAAATATGTCAGTTGAGCAAGTGAGCCTTTATTAGACTTGAATTTAACAGCAAATCTGGGAAATCCTCCCAAAGYAACTATGGCTTCAGGATCCCAGATTTGCACTTCTAATTAAAACACTGTCACTTTAGGTGTAATTCTCCATAAGGAATGGATTTGGGAAGGGGGAAGGGAGAAGTGGGAGAGAACTGAGATAATGCTTGAACAGTTTTCCAATGAGGTTTATTCTGTGTATTTTCTGATGATCTTGTTAATATTTTTTTTTTCAAAAATGTATTGTTCTCATCTAATAGATGGCAAAGCAGAGGCAAACTCCTGCTGGCTTTTCCTACCTTCCATGAGGGATAAGATCAAAGAGAAAATTGTTTGATCGAGGATTGCATTTTGTTTTAAGAAATGAGATTATAGATGCATGATTTTCTATTTCTGTATGAATCCATCAATGTTAAGGCTAAAACATTAGAACAAATCTCTTCAGGGGAGCAAAAGGAACTTACAATTCCTTTCTGTGTTCTGGCAGAATGGAGTTACTTTTGCAAGGAAAGGTTTTTACAAAGTCATGTAAGTAAAGAAATCAAAATTATTACTTTCAGCTTGGCCATCTGCAGTATTTTTATTGGGCAGATTTAAAATAGCACATTTCAGAATTCTCTTCTAAATTATATATGCAGTAGGTAAGGATACAATGTACTATAAAAGCTGAAAGAAAATTATTTGTAATGAGAAAGCAGAAACAAAATTGTTTACCATATTAAAATTATACCATTTAGCCTTTCAGAAATTAAACCATAAGTAATAGCAAAAGGCAAAGCTTGAAGAGCCCCAAAACAACCATTTTCAGAGTGCTACTTTTAGAGGACATTTGCAGCCGTTATCTTTGCATTCCAAATGAGAATATTAAGGTTTTATTTACAATTTCAGAGTTTTCCACGGTTCTGAAATCTTGGTTCCCAGCCAGCTCTAATTTTAAGTAGATTGTGCTCTGTGGATAATGAGGGCAGAGTATTTACTACTTACTCCTGCAAGGGTAATGATGGGAAGGAGCATCCTGTTCTTGCCAGTTCTGGGAGGCACAGGCAGGATCCCAAGCCAGGGAGAAGAGTGGGGGTATGTGTGTTATTTTACACAGCACAGGCAGGGATAGGAGGAGAARTCAAGATATCCTCATTTGGATTGTGTAGGAAAGAAGAGTCTAGGTGCAGGAGAARTAACACAGGTTGAAAAAAGTACAGTCTGGTCTATTTAGATATTTTACYCCTTTTTGCAGCCCATTCATGAAAGCCTCTCACACTCTTATTCTTGTTTATTTTAAACCAATTTTTTAGACCCTGATATTTGTGAAGATTGTGTTGATAATGAATATTAATTAATCCAGAGGTCAAATAGACAGATCCAAATCTCTGAACCTTAGCACATCTTCAAAGTCCTAACCAGGGTGCTCAGTGTCACCTTAGCCCTGCAGGGGGCTGAGTTCCTGACTCCTTTCCACTCAGCAGGGAGCTGATTCCTTCATGTTATATACTTGAACAGGTACAGGGACACATCCTCATGCCAGAAGATTTAAACCCCACAGCACCCATTAGTGAAAAGGACTTGAGCCTGGGCTCAAGCTGCAGAACATTTCTGTTGGTCAAGTGCAAGGTCATTTTTTGTTATCTAGCTCCAGAGTGAGACTTTCAAAACCCCACAGCGACTTCAAAGTCCAAGATGTATCTACTCGTCTGCCCTTACTAGATCGTAAACATAATTCTAAGTCCCACTGGTTTTTGACCAGGCTTTTGGCTCCCTAGTRTTGAAGTCACAAATGTCAGAAGTCAGACACTGTCTCCTAAATTACAAAGGCACTTTGCAAATGTGTCCTGTGATGGAGGCRCTGCTGTTTGTCTGCTGTTCAGCCTGTGTCCACTGCTCCTGAGCCGTGGGGGTGTCACACGGGATCACATCTGCCTGTGTGATGTTAATCATGACTGGTGTTGCATTCTTTGCTGAACTGCCCTGTCCTCCCAGATTCTCCATCCCTGGCCAGCTCTCCCTTGTGCTAAATGCTGCCCAGCCACGGAGCAGAAGGGCTGTGTCCTGTAAATCCTGTMAATCCCAAGTGCTGAGTGTTTTCTCTGCTGTGCATTTCAGCAGTTTTGTCGCAGCTTCCAGCTCCAAGTCAATCCAGCAACGAGGGCAAACGCTGCCCACTGGCAGTGTCAGCAACAAAACATCACACACACGAGGCCCCTGCCATGCTGGCAGCCCCAGCAAGCTGCTGACCTCCCCTCCTCTCCTGCACAGTCTGTGAGAGTGAGCACATCCCTCCYCGTGCCATGACCAGCAGCAGAAACAGCCCAGATGAAGCCAGTCCATGATGGACTCATGAATCCTGTCTGCATCCTTCTGTCTGCCTGGGGAAAGAAACAGCCCCTTCTCCCTCTTCCCCCAGCCCTCCCACACCCCAAAGTGACTTCTCCATGCAGTCAGTGCCAGGTGTGAAGCTGGGAAGCACAAGGCAGCTTGTGCTGCAGCTGAGGGCAGGCAGCCCCCTGGGAGCAGTGAATATCACCAGGATGTCGAGGGTCTGGAGGCARGAACCCGGCTGACTTCTGCTTGAAGGGACTGAAATGAGTCGCAGAAATATCCCAGCTTCATCAGGAAGGAAAGGCTGTGTAATTTACAGCTGGAGATGAATGTGATTATTTGCCATGCAAATGGATTTTGCCAGCTCAAAGTGGCCTTCATCAGCAGAGATTGTTGTATTTGACATTATCTGGTTACTTTTGTTTAATGCCTCWGTGCCTTTTCTGAGTGCTTCCTTCCCTGAGCAAACATCATCCAGACTAATTTTCTTCCTCTTCCTCATCAATCTGAAGATGTGTGAGTTGAATCTGTAGCTGCCTCCCTCCCCAGTCCCTCTCCAAAATGAAACAAACGGTACAGCTGTATGTGCTGACAGTCCAGCAGGCTGAGTGTTCTCTGCAGATGGGATRCAAGATGGCCACATTTATCTCACCTAACTTTAGCCCTGTTCTGGACTGGGATATCTCTGTTACCCTCCCATAAACCATWTTTCTGCAGAGTGACTCAGATCAGCAGAAAGACAACGCTGAAACAAGGTCCCCCRTGGAGAAATAAATGGTGTTTCTCTCAGGCAGGTCCTCCTTACTCAGGCTGTCTGGCTTTATCAAACAGCATCATATGTTCCCTTCTGTCTGGGGCAGTGCTCTGCATTTAGAGAAGGAGAATATAAATAATTTAGACAGAATGCCTGAATGCTGACACCATTCTAAAATCATCTTCCACTCTTAAAAATTATTTGAAAATATTTTAATATTAATGCCTGCTTGACTTATTTGCCTCTCTAGCTATAGAATGGTTACAGTTAATTGGCTATTTGATTGCAGACAGTACAAAACACCTAGATTTTAAAGCATTATTATGAACATCTTGTCTAACCATCTGCTGAATACAAAAGAGAGAATGTCAGTAGGCAAATTATTCATTAAAACCGTAACTCCTCTCTGAGCTTCAGTATGTCTTACAGAAAAACACAGGGGTTGTTTTTTTAARCTTCAGGTGATGGAGGAGCTCACCAAAAGCCCACAGCTGGGCTGTGTGTCTGGTCTGGTTCCATGCTGGTGCTCCTTCCTGCCAGGGGTACAGGGTACAACAGAGACCTTGACAGAAGCATTGTTGATGGGCATTGCCCCCTGCCCAGCTAAAATTTATCATCATTATCTCCATGTCTTATTATTACTAATGTACTCTGAAAGGAATTGAAAATCAAAGCAAATTCTCTCAGTTTATTGCTAATTCTTTTTTTACACTGCGAATTTTTTTTATCCCTACTCTAATTACCCCTTTGGAAGTAAATTAGGAACTGAGACAGACTCCTGGCTTCCTTGGAAGTGGCTTGAGGGCATGGCTTTGGGTAAATGGCCACGCAGATGATGGGCCTGCAGGAGCAAGCTGCACCTTTCAGACCTTCCCCCTGCTGCTGTCTGACTCTGCTCTCTGTGCCCAGGTCCCTCTCCGGCCGCATAGTGGGCGGCGTCTGGTGGTTCTTCACCTTGATCATCATCTCCTCCTACACAGCTAACCTGGCTGCCTTCCTCACCGTGGAGAGGATGGTGTCCCCCATCGAGAGCGCCGAGGACTTGGCCAAGCAGACCGAAATCGCCTACGGCACCCTGGAGGCCGGCTCCACTAAAGAATTTTTTAGGGTAAAAAAGGAAACTTTAATGCAAATGTTTTTCTTAGCTGCTTGTTTGACAAGTCCTCCAGGTCTGTCCTCTCTCGTCCTCAGGTCTGGTTTTTTTTTCACTTGCTTCCCCTCACCATGGTGCAGCCTGCCAGAAGATTGGCAGTGACTCCAGTGCATGTGATATTCTGTAGCTGWGAACACAAATATGGAATATCCATGTGCTTCCCCACGTTACTGAGGAGCTTCTCTGAGCAACTCCAAATGAAACCATCTCCAGACTTCCAGCTTGGCTTGCCCTTGGTTTGACCTGCAAAAATCACTCCGCACACAGATGTGGGCCAGAAAATCAGGGATTGATCTGAGCCTGGTGCAGGAGTGGTAACRCCCTGTTACCCCTTTTGGCCTCCTTGGCCTGTTTGATGTGTGTGCTCAGTCCAAGCTGGAAATCTCAGGGGGCTCCCAAACCTCCCTTAACGCTTCTGTTGGGTTTCTGCTGTCGCACACAGAGATCCAAAATAGCAGTGTTTGAGAAGATGTGGACGTACATGAAGTCAGCCGAGCCCTCCGTTTTTGTGAGGACGACGGAAGAGGGGATGATCCGGGTGAGGAAGTCCAAAGGGAAGTATGCCTACCTCTTGGAGTCCACAATGAACGAGTACATCGAGCAGAGGAAGCCCTGCGACACCATGAAGGTGGGAGGTAACTTGGACTCCAAAGGCTATGGTATTGCAACGCCAAAGGGGTCTGCACTGAGGTAAGTAGCTTGGATTTGCTTCCTTCTGCCAAACCATCCAGCAAATCAATGTATGCACACAGTCCAATCTCCATTGCCATGTTAACCACCAAAGCTTGGGGAAAAGAGGTGGGGGAGTGGAGGGAAAAGGGGTGTGACCACTCAGTGRGATGTGCAGGGAAGTAAAATGCCCAGCTCCCACTGAACAGCAATGGGAGTGTTTAATTCTTCAAGCCCTGCATTTGGAAATTGGATCCTGGCTGATCCACTTGCTATGAATGTGTCTGCTGTATGAGGTGATGGCAGGGGGCTGCTGTGGTGTAACCATTGGTTTCACAGAGCTTTATCCGGAGGGGACGCTCATCCTGTGCCATGTGAACTGCACAGCTTTGCAGAGTATGGGATTACCCTGGCTTGGATCCATGCTTGCAGAGGGAGTTCTCATGGGGAAAGCATTTTGGTGTTTCCTAAAACGAAATGCTGGTTGGAAGAGGTGGGAAGTCCATTTTGAAAAGCCCTGCAAAGGGTGGGCATTTTCATTCCCTGAGTCAATTCAGATCCCAGCAAGCACCAAATTTATAGCAAGTCCAAAGGGGTACAAACACTGCATTTCTGAGCCCAGACCTGCAGCTTCCACATGCCTTTGCCTACTGGCCTGTGAAGTATCCTCAGACACCTTCCTTTAAAAAGAAGAACTCTTTAAGAGCAGAAAGCCAGGCCTGAGTTAGTAGCAGAGCCTGGGCACTCCTGGACATGAACATCCGTGCTCAGAACAGCATTGCCACAGTCCTGGTGGCCACAGACTGGTGTGATCTTGGGCACATCAGAAGTGTGGYTCCTTTTGGCAGCAGCCAAGTCAATTCCTCATGTTACAATCATGAGGAACATGAGTTTCAATGGTTTAGTAAACCATTAGATGATTACCAGACCAAACCATTCAATTACCAAACCATTAGATTTCAGGATCTGTAATGTTAAGTAATCAGAATGATACTCAAATGTATTAATTAATTACTGAGTTATTTATTAATGAAAGCATATTTACCAGAAGTCTATGTGTGGCCTTATAGTTGTTTGCTAACATAACCCAATGCAGAGACATTTAATCCATGACCTCTGGATTTCTAGATACCAGATTATTACCAGGTGACCATTTGCAGAAGGATCTGTCTGGTCACACAGTGCCCAAGCCAAAGCCAGCCCAAAGAATCAAAGGTGTATCAACTGGTAGTGGACAAGACCCAGAGATTTTGATTCCTACAGTTCTTAGGTCAKCTCACACTCGATTCAGCACTTCCCATACCAGTAGTTTTTTTAGGGAAGCTGATGTGACCCCCTGCAGGTGACAACCTGGACCACCAGTGCACATGGTCCAGAAGGCAATTCTTGCATCCAGTGCAGCTCAGGCTCTGAAATGACTCAGGTTCCTCCAGCTCAAGGTGGACAAGTTCTCACAGCTTTGAATGCTTTCTGGTGCACACTTCCCAGTGTTTGTTTTCAGTCTTGCAAATATGGAAATTAGGATACAGGKCTGGTTCTATTTCATTAATTACTTATTTAAACATCAATCTTGGATCCTAATTTCAATATTATAAAAACAAACAAACAGGAACATCGTACCTGTCTTGTAATTTTTGGCATGTGAAAGAGACATCTTTCATACTTCTAMGAAAAACAAACCACAAGAAAGAAAACCACATCAATCATTTTACTTTTGCAACTCCAAACATCCCTCTGCTAGGCATGACTCCAAAAATTTCTAACATTTCTTTCTGTTTCCTCTTTTTCATCCTGGCTGCATGTAGAACAAATTTCTTATGGGCCTAATGGCAAAGGAGGAATGCTTGATTTTCCATCCGATGGTGTTTCTTTGGAACAGTTCCTGTCCATTTTTTTTGTCCCATTGTGTCTGTTTTGTTCCTGTTGTTTTTTTTTTATTGTTTTAATCTCACTAGTTCCCCACAGTCCTCATGTGGTGTCTGTTTTCCCCCTGGGGTCCTGCACGTGAGAGGTTGCCCTGAGCAAGGTGACGTTCATGAGGCGTCTGCCCACCCTGCCACTCACTCAGTCTCCATCCTCACTCACTTCCATCCGCAGAGTAAAACCTCTGAGCCAGGATTGCAGGAGGTTTGTGACCCAGGTCTGTCTTGTATCAGGTGTTTTAGAAGCTGGGCACTGTAGCCAGACCAGTTTTACTGTGTTTAGGATAGCTGGCTAGGAGAGAATCCCAGAGAGAAACTACAGGAGCATTCACCATGTATTTTTCTTGCTTCTGCATGGGTGAACAATGCCAAGATGTTGCTGCAGATGGATGAAAACAAGGCTGTTAATCCAGAAATAATTCTACATGTAGTAGTAGATGCAAACAGCCCTTTCAGATTAGCTTGGTCTCTTGGACTGCTGGAAGAAATTGCTTCTTCCTCTTAGGTGAATCTGGCTTTGAATATATTTTGGCCTCCAGATGTTAAAATGTAGGCATGTCTGAGAAGGGCAGTAATGGGAGTGCAGAAATTTCACCTTTCAACACCAGTGAGTTCAAGCTGTGATCCTGCCTGACATGGGATAGTCACCCTGCTGCAATACACACCCAATTACCCAGCAGGAGATCTTCTCTACTGCTGGACAAATGATCATAAAGAGGGGGAAAAAGCCAAATTATCCAAAACAGGTTAAAGAAAACCCAAGAAATTCTCTGTAGGTCTGGACTGAGGGACTAGAGAGGCTTTTGAGATGGCAATCCATGAGAGCAAGTTCTTCAGAACAGCCATATTGACATTAAAGTTCCATAAAACAGAAGTCAGCTTTCCAATGGTTCTGTGAGTAAACACAAAATGTTCCCTGTTAAAAACCTCCATTCAGGACCCCAGATTTCTCAGTCTTCCATCAAAATACCATCAAGATGTAGTACAGCCTGTTCTGTGTTCTCCYTGGGAGCTGGAGAGACAGTTAACCACAATGAATCTTCCTAGGAAGGAAAACACATAATGTTCAGCACATGGCCCCAAAAATCATATTGCTGATAATGTGCTCAGGGAAACAGCAATACATTTACTCTGTTAACACCTTGTACCCACATAGAAGCTGCAATGTATTTTGCCTCATTAATTAACTAATTTTTCACAGATGGTTCAGGCACCAGAGTGCTAAGTAACCTGAATTTTAGAAGATGGAATAATTATGATTTACTTAGTGTCAGATTCTTTCTGGATTTACACTCACATGTTCCCATTTGCTTTAGATGCAACCAAAGTCAGGCTGACCAAAATACCATTAGAATTGAAAAGAGAAACTATTCAGCCACTTTCAAATCTA